>JAYMFT010137070.1:0-12911 GCA_038088735.1 Panulirus argus
GGGGGGGGGGGGGGGGGGGGGGGGGGGGGGTTCCATCTAGATTGCCCCCCCCCCCAGCAGATGCCTCCTATACCCCCCTCCTTCCTGCCCCCCCTTCTCCCCCCCAGCGCTGCATTATGATAACCGAAAGCGATTTCGTTTTGTTAAATACCCAGTACATTTTTTTTCCTTTCCTTTTTTTAAGTGTGATTAAGTAGCTGGTATCTATTTTCCTCCCTAATGTTGGTGTTTGGGTATATGTACACTTCGTGTGTGCGTGTGTGTGTGTGTGTGCTTTGTGGTATACGTGCACAGTGAATGTTTTTGTTGTAGGCACAAAACACTCCAAAACATTTGTCCTGTGTGCTCTTGACACGCACTCAACATGATGATGGATGCGAGACCCACGGAATGCTGGGCCTTCTCGGTCCATGAATTTCGTCTTGAGTTGGAGAGATGGATTGAATATTCATTCAAGAGACCTGTACTGGATTCTAGCATTCCTTTAATACACGAACACTACGTTTATCGTCAAGTTGTAGTTCTTCTCAATCGTATCGCAACGTTATTATGATTACCTTTTATTTCAGGTTTGTCTTGTATTTATAAGCACTTTTGAATGTATGTTTTATACATTTTTTTTTTACGATTGAATTATATTTTTCCGTAGCATTTTTTTGTGTATTTGTTCTTTTGTTCCTAGTGTTTTGAGGAAAGAAAGAGGGTACCTGCTATTCCTTGGGAACCAGGATGTGTTCTTTTTGTTTGGACGGATTACCTGGAAGCATTTAAGCACCGTCTACGAATTTGGCTTCATACGGCGCCCCGCGATGCATGCTGAAATGTTCATGAATTTATCATAATTCTTAAGATATTTGGCATAATTTCTTAAATTAAGGAAAAAACGACTTAATCGTATGACAAAGGAGGAGTTTTTCCAATTGTATTATAGCTGTGCTTAAGGCTCATTAAGTGCCGAGGTCAATTAAAGCCATCAGCGTCAAAATATAATCACCTCCCAAAAAATATTGAACACATTCATCAGGAGTTAAAGATAATCCTAAGACCACATACACTCTCATCATATATATATATATATATATATATATATATATATATATATATATATATGGCCCACGTTTCTTCGGAGAAAAATTAGTAAGCCATAAATGGAAGTCCTGAGGTGACATGGAAAGACTTTAGTTAACGTTTGAAAAGGGGTGCAGTGCCCTCAACCAATGAATCTATCTGGTAGGTGGGGCTTCCATACCCATGCGTAGCACTGCCAGCCAATGATTGCATCCAATGGGCGGGGCTTAGATGCCCCTGTGCATTGACCCTAGCCAATGATCTTATCTGGAGGGTGGAGCTTAAACACTCCTGACTATATGTACATTGTTGGATTTAATGGCTGTCAACTGGTGAAGGTGACTGAACTCAATATATCTGCAATACGGTAGAATATATTAAGAACAAAAAGTGTACTTAATACTTCATGTTTGATTTGTTTGAACTGTAATGTTTTACTGGGATTTATCAGTTCTGTAGTTCTTTTGATATATGTTATATGTAAATTTATTGATATATACACACGGCGTTTTCATTTATTTGATTTCTCTTTGGCTTTAGATCATACTGTTGAGAAGATCATCTATTTTAGTCCAGCCCTGATTGAAGTTTCAATTCATTTCATTCATTTATTTATTTTAGATAAAACTGTCCCATAACGATATTCTCTCTTATTCTTGTCCCATCTGAGCTTTCATCATGTTAGACCTTTGCCCTAGAAATGCAAGATGACAAGACTTGTGGTTAGATGGTTTGTTAGCTTCGTATGATCTGAAGTATACCTAGAAATTTAAACTCCTTAGGAACCGAAAAATATTTTTCGTTACATTGAGAAGCAAGTCTGTGTGATACCGATAACGTACATTCATTACAAGTGCTACACTCATAGTGCAACAACTGAAGAGATTACATATCCACGAGGGTGGAAAACGTCAGAAGGCTCGTTTGATTATCATTGTTGAGTAAGTGACAGAACATCGTCTAAGGTACAAACCACAGTACTCCTCCCGTCGTTAACCACCACCTGAAGTAGTTGTCTTGGTGTGGACGTGTGTGTGTGTGTGTGTGTGTGTGTGTGTGTGTGTGTACACCTTTTTTTTTGAAGACAGATCGCATACGCTTACACGTGGAGTAACCTTACATCCTGGGGGCACTAGTCTTGTGTTTCACACTAGTTTCATTAATTATCAGAGAGACGCTATCAGCCGTAATGATCTGAGGTAGCGCCAGCTGGCGGGGAGGAAAATGGAGCAAGAGTAGGGAGAAGGGAAAGGAAAAAAAAACTACACACGCTACGGGGGAGAAAACCATCACAGGCCTGAGTGTGTGTGTGTGTGTGGTGGGGGATAAATGGTAGAGATCGCTGTGGGTGTTGGAGAAGTGTGGGAGATTACTTATCGTTGCCGTGTTGTAGGTGAGGGTGTTGGAGACTTGGGGTAATAGTAGGTTAAAGATGTGTTGAGGTATGTGTGTGTGTGTGTGTGTGTTAGGTTAGTTAGCTGTTGGAGCTGTGGCGGACTTTATGGTGGTGTGTGTGTGTGTGTGTGGCAGGCCGATTGTCGACGCTGTGGTGGAGATGGGTGGTGTGGTGTGTTGAGGTTTGTGGTGGCTACGCTGGTTCTCGATGCTATGCCGCAGGTTTGTGGTATAATGGCACTTGATGGTGTGGTAGAGGTGAGTTACAGATTGGCCCTCGATGTATCGCGGATGTTGCGTGGTAAAAGTGGCTGGCCACAGCTGTGGTGAAGATATGCTGAGTTATACAAGTGAAAGGTAAGGGCGCTGCCGTCTCCGCTCTGTTGATACGGTATGGTGGTGGTGGTGAAGGTGATGAGTGTTGGTGCTGCTGTGGGAGGAAGCTGTGCAATCATGACACAGAGGCTGTGTAGGAGAGAAGGTCACGTTAGCTTTCTGTAGCTTCTTGTACCACAGCTTTTTTTTTTTTTCTCTTACCGACATTGTGTTGTTGTTGGTGGTGGTGGTGGTATGAGGAAGGCGAGGACTGTTACCAGTGGCTCGTTGGCGCTGTGGTAGAGACGATATTAGACATGCGGCACGGAAATTTCTATTCTCGTGCCACAGACCATTTTCAGCTACCCAGGATAAACCAGACGAGGTTCTAACGTATGTAATTTTAACGTTGGTAAATGCTTTGATGTTTTTTTTATATTTTTTGGGGAGGTGGCAAAGAAAAAAAAAAAAAAAGCGGGCGTTCTAGCGCTGTGGTGTGGCGGAGGGAGGAGGAGGGAGGAGGGAGGAGAGAGGAGGAGGAGGAGGAGGGGTGCTGGTGTGTGTGTGTGTGTGTGTGTGTGTGTGTGTGTGTGGGTGGGTGTGGGGGCGCAGTGCATGATGGATCCCCCTGTGTTTTGCGGTACCGGGCGCCCCGTAGCGTTCGTGATTGATGAAGATTAACATATAAATAATGCGAGGTGTTTTGCCTGCACAGTTCACACGGGATCTCCTCGAGCGACGCTGCCGTGTCACGCCGCTTGCCGCAAGGCCGGCCGGCCGGCCCGGAGTGAGAGATGAGTGTGAAGAGTGTGTCACACGCGCGCGCGCAAGCGCAAGCGCAAACGCAAGAGCTCACACTCGATGTTACGTTACACACACATACACACCCACACCACGTTGTCTCACACACACACACACACACACACACACACACACACACACACACATTACCTGCTGCTCCCACCACACACACACTAGCTGTCGCGCCCATCGCACACCTGTCACACGCGCTACCTGCCGCGCCCACCACACACCTGTCACAAGCGCTACCTGCCGCGCCCACCACACACCTGTCACAAGCGCTACCTGCCGCGCCCGCCACACACCTGTCACACACACACACTAGCTGTCGCTCCCACCGCACACCTGTCACACACACTACCTGCTGCTCCCACCACATACCTGTCACGCGCCACCTGCCGTGCCTTCCACACACCTGACACACTCCATCTGCCGTGCTCATCCGTACACCGGCCGCACCTCTCACACACCTGCCGCAGATCACTTACCGCGCCCTCCACACACACACACACACACACACCTGCCGCAGGCAGTCATTAAGAGATCTATCCCCCTGGCTAACGACCTCATGTTTCTTAACGGTGGTTCTGATCAACGAGGCGGCCGACGCCAAAGACTTGCACCGTTTTCTGTCGCTTTATCATCAGTTCGTAAAGTGGGGACAGAGAACGGGTTTTTCATTGGTGGAAAGGACGACATTCCCGTATTTGCGGTGGACCTGACGGGCAGTTTAGGTTGTTGACGTACTTTGTTGGTTGATCCTCAGAAAAATTCTTGGAAGTAGTTGGTCGAAGCTTATAAGAATAGACGTATTCATACGTACGTGTACATTTACACACACACACACACACACACACACACCATACATAAATCCAAGAGGTTGTATAATAGTACAGAGTGTCAATGAGGTGGTGACCCCACGAGTGTAAACCCCCTTCCCCCCTCCCCCCCCACACACGCATAGTACAAACAGGTAATCGCAAAAAACGTGATTGCACGCACCAGAAGTGCAGGGGCAGTCCAACACTAAACCATGGAACTCCGCGGATCACCCCCGCCTCATTTGCTTTACCTCCTTCGTCAGGGGATTCTTCCCATCCTCTCCTCCACGCCCGTGTCCTCCCTCATCCCCCTTTATCATCCTCCTCCTCCTCCTCGTCCTCCTCCTCCTCCTCTCCCTCTTCCTACTCTTTCCTCCCCCTCCTATCCCCACGGGCACCGAGAGCGCCTCTGGTGTCTGGGGTGGTCTGCGGAAGAGGAGGAGCTCTGGTGTCTGGGGTGGTCTGCGGAAGAGGAGGAGGGTGTGATGATGTCGGGTTCGTGGGGTTGGTTCGTTGGTTCGGCCTGGTCGGTCCCTGGGAACCCTTCAGATGCTTGTAATGGTCGGTATCCTCGCCATATATCAAGGGGAGAGGAGGCTACAGGAATCCAATGGCTGGCCAGATACAAGTACACAGTAATTAATGGGGGGGAGGGGGGGGAGAGTGGGGAGTTGTTGTGGGGGGAGGGGGGAAGAGGAGGAAAAGGTATGGTGGGGGTATGTGTGTGTGTGTGTGTGTGTGTTGGCGGTGGTTTGCCGTGTTCCCTCGAGAAGGGGGAGAAGCTGAGTTCTTGTCTTTGCTGGGCTGGGTCGTCCTCAATCGGAATGGGGCTGCTGCTCTCAGGTAGATGCCTCTCTCTCTCTCTCTCTCTCTCTCTCTCTACCTCCCTATCCCCCTTCCCTTAGGGACCTCTGTAAATTCTAAATGTCCTGTAAAAGAGGCCACTTAGTAAATGCCGTAAAAAAGCCTGTGGCGTGGAACTACCTTGCGAATCGACCCCTTCCCTCCCGCCTCCCCGGTCTTCTGTAAACTTAAGTGTCCCGTAAATGAGGCCGCTTGGGTAAACGTTGTAAAACATTGGCCTGAAGCAGGTCGCTGGTAGACACATACCCATCCCCCCCCCCACCCTCACCCTCACCCCTCTGGCCTCTGTAAAAGAGACACTTTAGTAAATGGCTTGTAAAAAAACAAAAACCTACCTTGCGTGGCGAGTGAGTGCATTACGAGTCAGGGAGAGAAAAAAAGTTAAAGAGGTTCATAACCTTCCTCTTGGGCAAGTTATTTATTGACGTGTTATGTTATTTGCCGTATCATTCCCACCTTGGTCATGCCGCACAGGGTGGAAGGAGGAGGTGGGGTGGATGAGTGGAAAAGGGGTGGTGGGGGTGGGGTTGGAAGAATGGAATTGGAGGGATGAATGGAACATAAGTAAATAAGGGTTGAAAGGGAGTAGCAAGTGGAAGAGGACTAGTGTGAGTGAGTAGTGGATAGTAGCAATGGAAAGGGAGGGGGTGGGGAGGTGGGGGGGTCTTCGCTGGAAGTGAGTGGAGGGATATTAGTGGTGGAGGGTGTCATTCGTGGTTGGAGATTGTGTTGGGGGTAAGCGGTGGAATTTTTTTTTCTTTTTGGGGGGGGGTGAGAGGAGGGGGTGTCGTTAACGGAAGGGCTAACCGATGGATAGTGGAAGAATGTACGTTGGTGGAGTGCCTCACTGGTGGAGGGTAGGTGGAGGCAGACATTCGTGCAGAGGTTAGTAATGGAGGACACACTGAGGCCTTCATGGATTGTCTCGCTGGTTCGATTCTTTATCTTTTTTCCAGTCACCGACGTGGCACGGTGCAAGGCCATGTAGGATTAAGAATACCTGTACTGTGAGAAAAAGAGCGAAGAAATTATTCAAAGCTCTTCACCTGTTTGAAGGACTGACTCATGATTCGAAAGGTTGCAGGTGAATTTAGAGAGAGAAACGAAACATGGAAGGAAGAGACGAAGCTTCGCTGTTCGAGAAACAAAGGAGGTGTTATAACGGTCAGTCCTCGCGTAGCCAGCTTGAACACGAAAGCTGCAGGAAGCAGCAGCTAGAATACGTGCCACAGGCCTAGGCCCAGGGAGGAACACAAGCAGACAGCTCACGAGAAAGCTGTGGAAGGTGTTATTAGAGCTGGGTTTGGAGCTTGCAATGGAGAGCACCGTTCCTCGTTACTGGAACAGTGATGGAAAAGCAATGGAAGGGGTCAGATAGTGGCAAGGTGTCCAGTGGAAGGCGCTGGAAAGGGTTAGAGGATGGGAAAGGTGTCCGTGGAAAGGGGTATTGGAGAGCGGGTAGGTAGGGCCAAGTTGGGTTAGAGGACCGTAAACAACGGTGGGACCTGCCATACGCGGCCATAATGGTAATGGAAGTCGAGCTGGGTTTTTATTGTGGGGATATTTCCTGTGGCTTTTAGGGTGAGAGGGACTTTATGATCTCGTGTGGGCGCTGGGAGGAGGACGTTCCTGTGCTCTGTCACCGCCAGACGGTGATGGGACGGGGGCGGTAGGACGGTGTCATAGCGGATGTACCGCTGGAGAGAGAGGGATGTACTGTCTTGTCTCGGTAGAGGAAGAGGAGGAGGAGGAGGTAAATGTCAGGTCTTATGACGAACGTCAGGGTTCCACGTGAGTACTGGTAGGGAAGTGATGACATCCTGTTTCAGGATGAAAGGATGGGAGGATTACTTCACTCTCAGCATCGGAGGATGTGTGGGAAATCCTTCCATGTTGACGTGTAAGGATGAATGGGGGGAATGCAGCCTTCTCAGCATGAGAAGATAGGAGGAATCCTTCCCTTCTTGCATGGTAGGGTAGAGAAAAATCCTTCGTTTTTGGAATGGGAGGATAAGTGGAGAATCCTTCCCTATCACAAGAGGAGAATAGATTGCGTCACATGTCCGTGGCATCACATGTTCGTGGCGTCACTTGGCCGTGGCGTTACCTGCCTTTGGGCGTCCACTCCTCATCCTACGTTCCCCACACCGGCACCACAGGGAGCATGTTATCATCCTAATGCATCCTGCACCTGAATCAGTTGGAGTATTGTTACCACAACCATTTGCCACGTACGCCAGCAGCGCTTGGAGCATGTCAGCACCCGACGCTCCCTACACCAGCACCAAGGGGAGCACGTCATGCTCGGTACGGGAAGGGAGAAGCATAGGTGAGGGGGCTGGGCTGTGGGGGAAAGGGGGGGTGGGGAAGGAGGAAGACCGGAGCGTGGCAGGGAGGAGGAGGATATGAGAGGCGCAGGAGGTACTCCAGAATCACCACCTTCGCTATATTACTTCCCTCTTTACCTCCTGAGGTCCTTATTGGCTCTCCTCTTCCTCATCCTCCTTCTTCCTCTGCGCCAGAACCTGGTCTGTAGTAGTGGTGGTGGTGGTGGTGTGGTGGTGGTGTAAAGGGAGCAACGGGATGGTGGTAGTAGTATTGGTGGTAGTTGTGGTGGTGGTGGTGACAGCTTTGTATTCCTCACAGTGACGTATATGTTGAAAACAGACTGAACCAGCGAGGAAGAAGACAAACGCAAACGAAGACAATGCCCCTCTCTCCAGTCAGTCTACGAGAAGATGGAAAATAATAAAAAGATGAAGAAGAAACAGCATCAGAAACCGTGCGTGTAAAACGTGTAAAAGACTATTTAAAGGAAGCATGTTTTCGCTCGAGGGGGATTGCACGTCATCCATTTAAATTTCCCCCACGTCGGAAGGTGACAAAGTGGCAACTGTATGATACGCGTCTGAAGATGACGAAAAAAATGGGTTAATTAATCTTAAAGGAGGAGGGAGGAGGAGGAATGGGGAGGAGGAAGAGGAAGAGGAGGAGGAGGAGGAGGAGGAGGAGGCGGTACATTATTTGATGTCCCCAACCGAGCTTGGACATTTTTCGTTCATGAGTGATGTGTGTGTGTGTGTGTGTGTGTGTGTGTGTGGAGCCCTGCGGCCTGATTAGGGCTTCCTTTGTTCTTTTTTTTAATAATCTTTTACGTGGGGACTTTATGCGAGGGAACTATTTATATTAGTTAGAGCGTTGGTGGTGGCGCGGGGAGGGAGGGAGACGGGGGTGAGTTAAGGTGGGGGTGGTGGCGGCTGGCACTGCAAATTACGCCTCTGTTGATTGGTGATGTGTGTGTGTGTGTGTGTATGTACAGATGCTGCTCATTAATGCGTCCCTGGCAGCGAGTGTGTGTGTGTGTGTGTGTGTGTGTGTGTGGTAAGGGCAGCGTCAGCACCGCCTTGAAGTGGTATAATTTACTCTGGATGTCAGGATAATGAATGGATCTCTCCTCGGGATCAACGCAAGAAGTTATCACTGGGGCTTTACTTACCCGCCTTGTGCCCGGACGTGCAGAAGAGGAGGGAGAGCAGCACTAGTACCTAGTATAGTCACACTTCCTGGTGGCCACACAGCCCTGTTTTGGGTAGGAGGTACCATGCGTCGTGGTCGTCGTATGGGTATGAGAAAGAATGGTTGTCAGAGGGGCCTGGTATGGTGGGGAGGTGCCACCTTGTATAGTAGCTCCCGGTCCTAGTAGGAGTTGGGAGAGCTGCGTCTCCTGGTAGGTACAACACCTGGCATTAGAAGTGGAGTCATCCCCTGGTACCCAACCTCAAGGGCGTCGTACACTCCCTGGTGGTAGGTGAGACTAGTATAGGAGAAGGGTGCTCCCTTGTCAGAGAATCACCCCCCCCCCCTTAAGAGGTATTTAACCCAGTGTTAATCACAAGTCATACCCTGTGGGAGGTACTGGGGTCTGGGGTTTTGGGAGGTGGAACCATTTCTCATGTGATGTGATTTATAGCTTGGTGAGAGAGAGAGAGAGAGAGAGAGAGAGAGAGAGAGAGAGAGAGAGAGAGAGAGAGAGAGAGCGACACACACACACACACACATGGCCTCCCAGCCAAGTCATGTCGCCCCCCCCCCCCGTCCCGTAGGACATTTAAGCAGGTGTATGAGAAGGAAATGCGTGTTTTGGGACGTAGCGGACCTGCTGTATATCTTTATGAGAAATGGGGCTCATGTCTCGTAGAGAGCTCACGGCATCGTGAGGGTGAGGTAGAGAGGGCCTTGCTTCCCTGAAGTTGCTGTGTCTGTTGTGGGACGGGGCGCTTGGGAGGTATCAGGACAGACGAGGTAGGATGGGGCTGGGTGGCACTCCTTCAGGAGGCTGTTGGGGCTCTAGGGGTGGAACGGAACAGTGAGAGAACCCCCACCCTTCCCCCACATCAGAGGAGCTGGCTGAAGTATGAGGAAAAGGAGGAGGAGGAGAAGGAGCCGAGACGAGACACAGCCAGACAGACGTGGGGAGGGGGGGGGGAGGAGGGAGCCGGGCGTGGGAGAAGGGGATCCATGGTCACCGGAAGATGTTATCACTTAATGAACTTTCCTGGTGAGTAATAGAACAGAGACCACACACACACACACACACACACACACACACACACACACACACACACACACTTGGTGTTCGTCACCACCTTCCCCACCTCAGGGTCTTCATTTTTCATCCCTCTCCTCTTGGGACTGTCCCAGCACTCTGGGGTTGCCCCAGGATTCGTAGGACCGTCCCAGGACAGTCCCAAAGCAAGAGAGTGTCTCGAGACAGGAGAGAAATGAGAAATGGAGACGCCGAGGGTGTAGAGAGAGGGAGAGAGAAAAAACTTTTTCTTTTTTTACAATATTAAGATCATCAGCGTCTTGACAAATACCAAACTCATCTCTCACGGTCTGGGCGGACGCGTCTCACCACGGGGCCGACTTGCAGGGTCGCCTCCTCCGCCGCCGTGTATGTGATGTACGTAACACCCCGTCGTAGGCGGGGTCGTGGTGGTGCACATGAGTAGACAGCAAGATAGGGAGGTAGGTAGAAAGACGGGCTAACTGAGAGGCCATGGATCAGTAGATTGACAGATAAACAAGGCTTGGAGAAACAGACGTGTGTCAGCATAACAGCTGATTGAAGAAAAATGCTTAAAAAAAGGCTAATGGCTAAACATCATTGTTGTTCCATCATCTATCATTGTTATGTTTTACTCGTATGCAAACGTCCCAGTTTTCTGTGACTGTTGCAATAGCGTGAAACAGACTCGAGACGTTCATTCAGAAATGACCCAGTCTTATGGCTGTTTCGTAATACGCTTGTACACCGAGCGTTTGTTCAGGGTAAAATTTACACACGATTTTTATAAAAACTGCCCAGACCTCCACGTCAGATGTAAGAACAAAGAGGTAATTAAGAGTCTAGTTACATAATAGCTTTCAAAATACATTCTGCTGAATTTTCTCTATAGATTAAGACAGAACATGTCTCGCCCGTGCTGTGTCAGTCGTCATAAAACATGCGGGGTTCTTTTATAAAGCCGTATATGTTTTTTGAACACTTCAAACTTTGCAGCAAGGAAATGTCCGCATAATGAATTGGAGTCTGTAATCTAGAACAGAGGGGTACAGTCAGACCGCAGCTGCAGCACCTTCTCCCTAGATGTACTACAAGGCAGATTTCTGTGACACCCCCCACCCCCCTACGTGAAGGAGACAAAACCTACCAAACCAAACAGAAGAAGAGGACTAGACAAAGCGAGGCCCCCGCGTTGGACAAAGCTCTTGCGCACCGCGCTCGGAAAGCAGAGGGAAGGCGAATATAAACAAATCGAGGCGCCTCTATCGGACACTAGGGGCACTGACGCGCTCTCCGCACCAGTACTTAACTCGTACCACAAACGCCAGCAATCAGTCGTGAGGTCTGGCGATATAGGGGGGAGGGGGGTGGTTGACTGTGGCTGTTTACGACCACATCCCACCTGGGGAAGAGTACTGTGTACAGCGTCAAGAGGAGGAGTAACATATGTGCCTGGTGACAATGGGCGGGTTACTGTGGCGGCGTGGTGGGTACATGATGCCCTTGGCCTCAAGCGATATGACGCCCCGGGGAAAACAAAGTTATATTACGAAGTCTGTGCTGTGTAGCACAACGTCGCTTCGCATGTGCATCACGTCTTCTTGCCGAGTGACTGACGACCGTGGGGATAAAAATAAAGCCCGAGACGCATCAGTACACAAGCAGTCACACAAGCAGAATCTCCCGCTGCTAATTGGCAACTTTCTCCCACATCTCAACCGCGAATTTATAGGCGATATTCCTTAAAACCCTCTCCCTCCCTCCCTCCCTCCCTCTCTTCTTCATTCTCTGCTGCTGCTGCTGCTACTAATATTCTCCCCTCCTGGTCTTTTTTTACCTCCATATCATTTAGCGACCTTCTTTACGAGGTTTTATTTATTTATTCTACTCACATTTTGAAAATCTCGACATTTCGTAGTCTTTAATGAGAATACTGCAGCTCAGGAACTGGGGTGAAAAAAGCTCCCCAGAGGATGGAGGGGGGAGAAGGGGGGGGGTGGGGTGTATGTTCTTACGACGCCTCGTCTCTCCCCAAGAGGTATTTGTGTCTTGCATCTAGTATTCATTCACCAGGGGCGTCTTGTATCTCCCTCCACCCTCAGGGCACGCTCACGTCTCTGTGCCCGTCCTCTCTATCCTCCTCTCAGCCCGTCCACTTCTTTGTCATTCTCTGTCACATGTCGACCTATTAGTGTCTGTGAAAAGCGCATCCAACACAAGGTCTTTTCGTGTTAGCACTTCCCCCCCCCCTCCCTTTCCCCATCTCTCTTTCTCTCTCTTATACACCCATACTGCAGTGGCTGTCAAGTTTCCCTCCTTTTTCTCCGGGTAGCTGTCATTTCTTTCTGCCTGACCCCCCTACACTGCTAGCATTCAGTCCACAAACATGCTAGCCAGTTTCTCCATATCACACACACACACACACACACACACACACACACATAACTTTTGATGAACGCTTGACGCTTGACAGCTATGCCAGCTCTACGTCCACACGTATACACCATAGCCAATGGCAGCTCCCCTTGTCCATATGCACCCCGATGGTCTGTGACTACTTGAGATCCTTTTGTATTCCCTTGTAGTACATCGCCTCCCCTCCCTCATCCTTCCCCAGTCACCACTTGTGGGCGCCGTGGTAACCACCCCCCACCCCCACTCCTACCCCTCCCCTCGGCAACAGACAACCTAACCACATGCTGACACACACACACACCCCCTCCTCCAAACCCCCCCCAACCTCCCCACCCAAACCAGTGATAAACTGCCCATTGTCGAACATAAATTTCTCTGGGGGTTTCCCCCGATTTCCGTTTTCTTTTCATAAGATGATGTTTTGTGGTATTAAATGCCACAGGGAGCGACCCGCCGTGCCGCCCTGCCTGGGAAACGATCCCACAGATGGCGTTGTTTTAAAAGGTTGAGTTGCACTGAGGGTGTTGCGTGTTCTGTTTTGCATTGAGGTGTTGGCATGGGGTTTGCCTCGCTGGTTGTGTACCGTCACTCGGGCTGGTTGAGTTGCGTCACTTGGGGGTGGGGGTGGGGGGAGGGTAGGTGGGTGGTCGTTTCCCGTCACCCAG
>JAYMFT010137081.1:0-12910 GCA_038088735.1 Panulirus argus
CCCTTGAGCTTCGTTTCACTCAGAGCCAGAACATCCAGGTTTCTTTCCTCAAACATACTACCTATTTCTCCTTTCTTTTCATCTTGGTTACATCCACACACATTCATACACCCCAATCTGAGCCTTCGAGGAGGATGAGCACTCCCGCTTAACTCCTTCTTCTGTTTCCCCTTTTAGAAATTGAAATACAAGAGAGGGGAGGGTTTCCAGCCCCCTGCTCCCGCCACTTTAGTCGCCTTCTACGAAACACAGTGAACTACAAGGGAAGTATTCTTTCTTCCCTATCCCCAGGGATAACAACCTGTAATATTAATGACTATTCAACTATCTATTAAGTACTATGTAACTACTATGCTTTATTTTCCCTTTGTGCTGATGTAGGTCACAGGTTTCAATGTTACTAAACAGTGTTTTTGTGTTCATGGTTATGATTTCAATAATGCTTCATTTTTCCCATGGCAATCTAGAGCAGCAAGAATATGAGGGCTGTAAATGATGCAGAAACTGATGCCATTTTGCCAGTGTCTGAGAGTAGGAGCGCTTTTAAGGACACCGATGAATACGGATTATGATACCTCAGAAGTATAACTGGGTGATGGGGAGTTTGAAAAACCTGACTTACTTCCATCAATCAACTCAGCTCCACAAGTTTCTGTTCAAAGGAGCTGTAAGATTGAGAGTGCCCATGGCCCAAACATCCTAAATGTAAAAAGCATTTGACGGATGTGAAAGATTTGATATCTGTAAATGGGATGCACAATCTAGAAATATCTAATACCTCCCAAATGTAATTTCTTCTCAGACAAGCCTTAAAACTTCTTGACTTACTACCTTTCATGGATGACGTTCATTGCTTTCATCGTCTCTCCTCCTTTTACAGCTGTTCACCATTTCTTACCTTACTGACACAGCTCCAGGGACATATGACTAAGCCTTAGAGGAAAAATTCTCACATATCTCCTCCCTCTGTTCCTTCTTTTGGAGATTAACAATACTATAGAGGAGGGGAAATTTTCTAGTGAGAGACTGTCAAGTCTGCCTCAAAAAAACGAGTTCCTTTAAGGTCATATATCATATTTCCTCTGAGCAGCTAATCAAATTGCATGGGTAGTTGATCCACTACAGTGGAGAACATTTCTCATGCATCTACAATATGGAATCCTCTTTCCTGCTCAACACAGATCAGTTAAAAACAGTAACCTGTTTACACAATCTTGTTCCTCTCTTTGCTTTATAAATTTTACTTTGGCTTTGTTTGTCAAAATTTGGCTGCTTTCATATCTCATCCAACAACTGGGTAATGCAGCATCTGATAGGCCATCCATCCCAAAAGTACTGAGTGAGCATGGGAAACTAAAAGATTGGATGGTTCATTGTCTACTTCTTTCTCTTCAAAGCATGAACGTGGAACCCTTTTCTTACTAATTTTCAAAACTCAACTCTGAGAATTCTTCATTCTTTCTTCCTTTAAGAGCCATACTCATCAAGGGGTAGAGCAACAGCTGTTGGATGGCATGAAAGCCTTCTATAGAAGAGCAAATAAATATGTAAGAATGGATGAAGACTTGAGCAAAAGTTTTGGAATACATGTAGATATGAGGCAGAGCTGTGTGCTGTCACCATAGCTCTTCAAGATATGTATTTATGGATGGAGTGTTATGAGAGATGAAAGCAAAACTAGGGAAATAGGGTGTAGAGATGTAGTGTGATTGTTACAGATGGTGGATTGTGACAAGCCTGTCTGCAGATGATACTGTGTTGTGTGCTGAGAGTTAAGAGGAGTTGCACAAGGTGGTAAGTGAGTTCTATAATGTGAGCAAGCATAAGCAATTAAAAGTAACTGAGAGTAAGAGTAAACTAATGGTGTTTGAAGGGAAACAAAGTGAAAGATTAGATTTTGCAAAACCCTATAGAGTGAGAGTAAGAACCTGTACTATACTGTGTTACAGATAAAGGATTTTAAAGGACAGCAGAGCCCTCCTGACCCTGACCTATGCTGCCAAAACATGGAAGAGGATGAGTCACAGAGGTCAAGAATCTAAACTGTGGAAATGAGCTATATGAAAGGAGCTTTTGTATTACTATATGGAATGAAGAAAGCAATGAGGAGGTATACGAGAGATTTGGTATGGCAGTGAATGCAATGAGAATGAATTGTGGAGTGGCAGAGTGGGTGAAATATAATACTCTGAGGTAGTTTGGGCATGTGGAAAAAATGCAAGACAGGAAGTTTACAAGGAAAATGTATGATAGTATAATTAAAGGGCTTGATGTGAGAGGAAGACCACCTGTGACATGGGGAAATAGAGTGGGGGAGTACTGGAGGGAAAGAAATATAGGAAGAATGCATGGATGGTGTATGCAAGGGAGGCAAGTAAGGACAGGGATAAGTGGAGACTATCTTTCCATGGCCATCTCCTTGATGGAGTTCCCAGAGGGAGTAGGCATCAGAGATACAGGTAGACAAATAAGAGTCATAAAGGCCAGACCTTGATCACAGCACGTTTCCCGTACTGATGACTTGGTAATACCAACGTCCACCTACTTGTGCATACACAGAGTGTGATATGTCACCTCCAGTGAGGCTGTATCATCATCAGCTGATGAAAATAGTTTTGTCAAGGAACCTCTTGCTTCAAAGGAGTCCTTCATATCCCTGTTTCTGATTGTAGGACAGCCTCAAAACTGCAGGAAATTCTTTATTCATACTTGTTGGCCACTTCCCACATCAGCGAGGTAATGCCAGGAACGTACAAAGAAAGGCCACACTCACTCCAATTAATTCTATAACTTTCATGTGTAATGCATCAAAACCACGGCTTCCTTTACAAAACCAGGCTCCACAGACCTTTCCTTGGTTTCCCCTGGCTGCTTCATATGCTCTGATTCAGTTCACAAACAGCACATCTTCCCCTGATTACATCACTCCAATATCCCATGCACACCTTTCATCTTCCTTCATGTTCAAGCCCAAAGCCCTCAAAATCTTTTACACTCCATCCTTCCATCTCCAATTTCATCTCTTCCTTCTCTTTGTCCCCTCCAATTCTGCCACATACATCCTCTATGTCAAGCTCTCCTTACTCATTCTCCCCTTAAGTCCAAACTACTTCAGGACACCCTCTTCAGCTCTCTCAATCACACTCTTTTTATTACCACACCTTCCTCTTACCCTTTTATCACTAACTTGGTCAAACCACCTCACACCACATACTGTCCTCAAACACTACTTCTAACACATCCACACTCCTTACACATCCTCTTTTGCAGCACATGCCTCACATTCTTACAACATTGTTGGGACTACTATTACACCTTCAAACATACCCATTTTCATCATCCCAGATAACAGCCTCTCCCTCTATTCATACTTCAATGCTCCTAGAAACTTCACAGTCACTCATCCAGTGACACTTCTGCTTCCATGGTTCCATCTGCTGTTAAGTCCACTACCAAGTATAAAAAAAAATTAAAGTTTCTCCATTCAAACTCGCAACCAACAAACCTGTCCCTCTAACCTACTAAAGTCAATAATCTTTCTTTTATTCACATATATTCTCAACTTCCTTCTTTCACACTCTTCCAAACTCAGACACCAACTTCTGCAACATCTCAATCAAATCTGCCACCAGTGCTATGTCATGGGATTATAAGTAATAGCAATGATAATTACAGATGGCTTTTCATCAAAAATAATAAAAATATAAAGATAATATATATCTCATATCAAAATATAATACACCATCCCTGGGGTAGAGGAGAAAGAATTCTGCCTCTGTATTCCCTGCAGGTTGTAGAAGGCCAATAAAGATGGAGGTAGCAGTGGCAAAGCTGGACATCCTCCCCTTCTTGTATTTAAATTTCTAAAAGAGGGAGCAGAAGGGGCGAAGCAGGAAGTGCTCATCCTCCTCAAAGGCTCAGGCTGGGGTGTCTAAAAGTGTGAATATACCACAGAGAGAAGAAAGGAGAGGCAGGTAGTATGCTTGAGGAAAGAAACCTGGATGTTCTGGCTCCGAGAGAAAAAAGGCTCAAAGGTAAGACGGAAGAATGGTTAGGAAATGTTTTAGGAGCAAGGCTAGGGGTTGGTGAGAGAACAAGAACTAAGTAAGGAGTAGCACTACTCCTAAGACAGTTGTGGGAGTGTGTTTTAGAGTATAAGGAAGTAAAATCAAATTGACATGGGTAAAACTGAAAGTGGATGGTGAGAGATGGGAGATTATCACTGCTTATGCACCAGGCCATGAAAAGAAAGATCATGAGAGGCAAATGTTTTATGAGCAGCTGAGTAAATGTGTCTGCAGGCTTGATGTGAGAGACCGGGTATTAGTGATGGGTGATTTAAAAGTGAAGATAAGTAATGTGGCAGCTAAGGGTACAATTGGGACACATGAGGTATTCAGTGTTATAAATGGAAATGGTGTAGAGATTGTTGAGTTCTGTGCTGATAAAAGACAGGTGATTGATAATATCTAGTTTAAAAAGGGATATACACAAGTATATGTATGTGGGTAGGAGAGAGAGTCAGTGGGCATTATTGGATTATTTATAAATTGATAGGTGTGTAAAAGAGAGACTTCTGGATGAAATGTGCTGAGAGGGGCAACTGGTGAGAAATGATCACTATCTTGTGGAGGCAAGGGAGATGATTTGTATTTGTTTTTGAAAAAGAGGGAACAAAGTCAGGGAGAGAGAGAGAGGTGAGATTATATGAGATTAGAAAAGAGACTTGTATTAAGAAATATATGGAAAGATTGAGTTTTGAGTGGCAAAAGGTGAGAGCAAATGAAGCAAGAAGAGTGGATGAGGAATGGAAGGCATTTAGCAAAGCAGTGATGGAATGTGTAAGAGATGCTAGTTGCATGAGAAAGGTGAGAGATGGGCAGATTAGAAAGAGCAGTAAATGGTGCAATGAAGAAGTTAAGTTACTAGTGAAAGAGAAAAGAGTGGCATTTGGATAGTACTTACAGGGATGGCATGTAAATATTAGGTGTATAAGAGAAAGCGGCAAGAGGTCAAGAGGAAAGTACACGGGTAGAAAAAGAGGGCAAATTAGAGTTGGAGTGAGTGAGTACCAGTAAACTTTAGCGAGGATAAGATGTTTTGGAAAGAGGTAAATAATTTGTGAAAGACAAGAGAACAAATAGGAACATAGGTGAAGTGAGAAAAAAGGGAAGTAGTAACACATACTGATGAAGTAAGGAGGAGACAGAGTACTTTGAAGGATTGTTAAATATGTTTGATAATATAATGACAGTTGTAGGATGTTTTGACTTGGGTGGTATGAGAAGTGAGAGTTATGGAGAGTGGTTTGGTGAAGAAAGAAGAGGTGGTGAAAGTCATGAGTACCATGAAAAGTGACACTGCAGCCGGAATGGATGGTATTATTGTTAAATTTATTAAGAAAGGGGGTAACTGTGTTGTTGATTAGTTGGTAAGGATTTTCTATGTATGTATCGGTCCTGGTGAGGTGCCTGAAGATTGGCACAATGCATGCATAATGCTACTGGATAAGGGCAAGAGGGATAAAGGTTCAAACAACAGAGGTATAAGTTTGTTGAGTATACCTGGTAAGTTGTATGGGAGGAAATGATTGAGAGAGTAAAGGCATGAACAGAGCATCAGATTTGGGAGGAGCAGTGTGGATTTAGAAGTGGTAGAAAATGTGCAGATCAGGTGTTTGTTTTCAAGAATATGTGTAAGAAATACTAAGAAAAACAGATGGATTTGTATGTCGCATTTATGGATATGGAGAAGGCATATGACTAGGTTGACAGAGATGCTTTGTGGAAGGTCTTAAGAATATATGGTGTGGGTGGAAAGCTGCTAGAAGCAGTGAGAAGTTTCTAGCAAGGGTTTGAGGCATTTGTATGAATAGGAAGAGAGGAGGGTGAATGGTTCTCAGTTAAGGCTGGTCTGTGGTATATGGTGCGTGATATCAACATGGTTCTTCAATTAGTTTATGGATGGGGAGGTGAGGGAGGTAAATGCATGAGTCTTGGAGAGAGAGGTAAGTAAGCAGTCTGTGAGGGATGATAGGGGCTGGTAAGTGAGTCTGTTGTTGTTTGCTGATGATACAGCTCTGCTGTTAAATTCAAGTGAGAAACTAGAATTTGGTGACTGAGTTTGGAAGAGCATTTCAAAGGAGAAAGTTAAGAGTGAATGTGAGCAAAAGCAAGCTTAATAGGTTAAGCATGGTTGCAGGACATGTTAATTGAGGTGTGAGTCTGAACGGAGAAAAACTGGAGGAAGTGAAGTGTTTTAGATATCTGGGAGTGGACTTGGCAACATATGGAACCATGGAAGCGGAAGTGAATCATAGGGTAGGGGAGGAGGGCAAAGGTTCAAGGAGCACTGATGAATGTGTGGAAAGAAAGAACATATCTGAAGGGGAAATGTGGCTATGTTTGAAGGGACAGTAGTCCTTACAATATTATATGGATGCAAGGCATGGGCTATAGATAAGGCTGTGCAGAGGAGGGTGGATGTGTTAGAAATGAAATGTCTGAGGGCAATATGTGGTGTGAGTTGGTTTGAATGACTACATAATGAAAGGAGAATAAAGATGTGTAGTAATAAAAACAATATGGTGGAGAAGGCAGAGGAGGGTGTGCTGAAATGGTTTGGACAAATGGATAAAAGGAGTGAGGAAAGGTTGACAAAGAGGATACATGTGTCTGAAGTGGAAGGAAAAAGGAGAACAGGGAGACCAGATTGGAAATGGAAGGTAGGAGTGAAAAAGATTTTAAATGATTGGGGCCTGAACAAGTAGAAGGGTGAAAGCGGTGCACAAGACAGAGCGAACTAGAATGATGTGGTATACTGGGGTCGACATGCTGTCAATGACTGAACTAGGGCATATGAAGCTTCCGGTATAAACCATGGGAAGATCTGTAAGGCTTGGTTGTGGATAGGGAGCTGTGGTTTTGGTGCATCATACATGAGAAATAGAGAATGGATGTGAGCGAATGTGGCCTTTCTTCATCTGTTTCTGGATCTACCTAGCTGAAACAGCTATCAAGTATGAAAAAAATCTATGAATACCTGTCTAGAAAACATAACACCACCAAGAACTCAATATTTTTCCAATATCTTTAGGTACTTAATCAGTTCAGTTTCAGTTTTAATACTTTATTTCTTGATAGAGGAATCAGGATCCTAGTGCTAATCATAAATAAAAAGTGACTATTTGGCCATACCAGACTTGACTGCTTATGAAGAATCAGGGGTAGCAGCAATGTAGTTATCTGTTACCTTAATTAGTCCTCCAGTGTACTGTGAAACAGAATGGTCAACACCAATACTGCGACTGCTAGCCAAACTAGGATCTTCCTCCCATATGGTTGGACTTTCCACAAAGTACCTGCAAACAAAAGCCAAGGTGTAAGGAAGGATTTTACTTAAGTCCATAAAACTATACAAGTACAAAATCTATTAAGCTGCAGATTACTTTTCCACTGAAACTACTAGGTATGTTGTTTAAATCAGAAATTCTTACCAAAATGAAAAATTCAATCAACAGAACCAAGAGAGAAATTACTTTTCTTGAATATCAAAATGAAAAATCTAATTAACAGACCGAGAGAGATTACTTTTCTTTGATAGGGAACTTAGTCAAACTAAGATTCCACATAAATACAAAAAATCTGGGACAAGCAGTTATGCATGCAAAGTTCTTGCACACACTAAACTTAATCTTTTCAATTTAATGCTTGGTTTATTCTCATATTCCTGAAGGCCAAGTTTAAGAAAAAAAAGGAAACTGAGCTTATATCTTAATTCTATATATTATCAATGGACATAAAATACCAAAGCAAAAAAAAATAAAATTTCATGTAGCAAATCAAATCGCTCTAAGTTTTCTCTGCAGTACGACAGATTTTGAGTCTGTTTTTATGATCTTGTTTTCAGCACATCACTTTATCCCTGGGTCTAAACAAAATATCATACTAATCATCTCCATTACATTGCTGTCAATCACTATATTCCATCTAAAGTGCATCTTATTTCTCCCATAACACCACTTCTTTAAAACTGTGGCAGCCAAATACACAGGTGTCATTCATGCGGCTGCTAGATGCATGTTCCAATGAGAATCCTTCCATCAAGGTTTTTGTAGGTTACCTGATAGCAGAGAAATTTCTGTGGGTGAATCATGACTGACATACAGTAGCTTTACATTGTTCTTGGCTGCTCCAGGAGATTTAGAATGAGGCACGAGACATCAGCTCAAATCTTGTATATTTGTAAGACTCGTTCCAAGTGTAACATATGGTACGTGTGTAGGAACGCAAGAGTTACATTCCTGCCATTCACCTGAGTTCTCTGTGCAACACTAGCTCATCCCCCTTTCTCAGTAGACTTAACAAGCTTCCCCACTCCCTTCCCTAAAGATAAATTCTTCCAAATACCTAAACTTTGTAACAACTAATTCTCCCCTATTCAAATGGATCAACATATTGTGAATAACCATCTCAATCAAAACTAAGAACTTTATTCTTACTTCTATTTACCTGTATTTCAAGTCTTCCTTCCCACATCAAAACAACCTACTACTCAATCCAACTCCTAAAATTCAGCTATTGCAAGAGCATCATCCACATAAAGTACTGCATCAATTTTTTTTTGTATGCTGAAGGCTCCAATCATGGACAAAAGTCCACACTGTGGCCAGGTCTTAATTGAAATAGAGAGAATTATGAACAGAAAAAGAAAAGACATGGGAAAATATTAACAAACTTTTGAAAAGGTAAAAGACCTGTCATTTGAAAAGTGCAAGGTCATAGTTATTGGGAAAGAAATGGGAAGGCAGAGAGTTCCAAAGCTTTGACGTATAGGGAAAGAAGTAGGCATCAAAGCGGCCCAATCTTGAGTTGCCAATGGCCACACAATAATCATGTGGTGCAGCATCTTGCCGAGTATTGTATGGTCTAGCTAGTGGTGGGGGCATCCATGTTTCAGCAGCCCACTATAATCACCTTACTTCACTATGTTCCACAATTCTCCTCCATATAAACATTGAAGCAAATATGAAGATATTACACAGTCCTGGCACCCTATCTATCTTCAGCCACGGACCCATACCTTAAACTACAAACCCATAACACTATTAACTCTTACTAAAATACTACTTTTATCATAAAAGATCTAAAAAGTATAGATTTGGTACTTCTTGAGCTGCTTTCCAATCAATTTCAATATATGCCTTTCCTAAATCCACAAGTGCTATATTTCTTTTTTTTTTTTCATATCTATCTCCCTCCCCCATCACAGTAAGTCAGTATCAGGAATAAACAAATGATGGCTTCACTTACAAACATATACAGAGGCCCAATAAGGGGAGGTCAAGTAGGTCACAGCCTCAAGGTTTAGGATCCACTGAGGGACTAGGACCAAAGCTATTCTCTCTCTCTCACTCACTCACTCACTCTCACTCACTCACTCACTACTCACTCTCTCTCTCTCTCTCTCTCTCTCTCTCTCTCTCTCTCTCTCTCTCTCTCTCTTTCTCCTCTCTCTAATCCCAGTTAATCCTATCTTAAACTACCTTTCTATTTATATCTCTGAAGCCCATGGCCTCTGAGAACTCCCATCAAAGAGGTGGCCACAGCAAAAGAATCTCCACTTATCCCTGTCCTTATATGCCTCCCTCACATGCATCATTCCACACAATCTTCCCCCATTTCTCTCCCTCCAGTACTCTTCCACTCTATTTCCCCATGTCATAGGTATTCTTCCTCTCACAAAAACCCCATTAATTGTACTATCATTTACTATCTATCTATCTATATCTCTGATGCCTGTTCCAACTGGAACTCCCTCAAGGGGGTGGCTACAGTAACAGTCTCCATAACTATCAACTCCAGTCCCACTTCTTAGCCTTTAGTGCCTCACCCTTAACAGGCCACTAGCAGAGAATAACTCTAGTGCAGTGTTTATAAAGGCTCCTACCTAATGTTCCTCCTGTCTTTACAACCAAATGAGTCTACCTAATGCTCCTGCCTACTACTTCTACTAAATATTTCTAGCTAATGCTCCAGCCTAAATGTTCCTAGCTACTACTGCTATCTACTGCCCCAACCATTTTGCCAAAAGGCATGGCTTGTGCACAGTGCTCACCACAGGAAAATACAGAGTTATGAAGGATGAGCTGTATGAGTTAATTATTGTCAAGTGTTATGTGTGAAAAGGAGAGACTGCATGTTTGTGGACAGAAATCCAGTAGTCCAAATGTGAGTGAGGAAGAAAGGAAAGACAGCTACTTGGGTCAGAGGAGTGCAGCTTGACAACCAATGAAGTACTGGCTCACTTCGCAACTGTCACTAACCCTCCCGATACCCAGGCAGGTAGTACTGGTAACGTAACTCCCTGGTCGTTGGCTGCCTACCAGCTACTATCTACACTCCCCATCTTGCATTCTTTCAAACATGCCCAAACCATCTCAAAGTATTACATTTCACCCACTCTACCACTCCACAATTCAATCCCTTTGCACTCCCCGCCATACCACATCTCTCGTAGACCCCCCTCATTTCTTTATTCATTCCATCATATCACACCACATGCTCCTCACATATGCTTCATTTTCAGAGCCTGAATTCATGACCACTGTGACTCATTCCATGTCCGTGTTTTCGCTGCATAGGTCAGGGTAAGGACGACATGCTGTCCCTTAATCCTTTCTTCACTTCCATACTTACACCTCTACCCTTCAGAATTCTATTAAGGGACCCAATGACACTTCTATCGTATACTGCTCTCTCCATTATCTTTCCTTCCATATCACCAAACTTACCCTAGACAGCTCCTAAATATTCTCTCCCCTCTTTCTGTCTTTCTCATCCCATACCTACAACACAGTTTAGTACACTTTCATGTTTCACTCTATAGGGTTTTACAAAATCTGTGCTTTCTTTGCAAAATCTATATTTTCACATTCACTCTGCTTCCTTTCAAATATTGTTACTTTACTTACACTTACACTTATCTTCAACTGCCTAAGCTTACACACATCATAAAACATACATACTTACAACCTTCTGAAACTCATCTTTACTCTCAGCAGACAAAACTGTATCATCCACAAACAGGCTTGTCACTAGCCACCAAACCTTATCACCACACTCCATTGCTACACCCTTTCTCTTGTTTTGCTTTCATCTCTATTATCGTTCCATCCATATAAATGTTAAAAAGCCATGGTGACATCACATAGCCCTGCCTCATACCCACATGCACACCGAAAACTTCACTCAACTCTCTATTCACTTTTTACGCATGCATTTGCTACTCTATAGAAGGTTTTCATGACATCCAACGGTTATCCCCCAACCCCAAATACCCGTAACACAACCCATAAAGCATTCCACTCAACACTATCATTTGCTTCCTCATGATCCATAAAAGATACATACAGCTTCTTACTTATTTCCAGACACTTTTCCACTGTCATATTCACCACAAAAATCAGATCCGCACATCCCATACCTTTCCTCAAACCCCCTTACTCCTCACTTACTCTGTATTCAGTCACTTCCATCGCCCTATCAATTAAATCTCACATACACTTTTCCAGGTATACTTAACAGACCTATTCCCCTATAATTGCTATATACATCCTTAGCACCTTTTCTTTTGAAAAAAGGAACATTAATAGCTTTCACCCAATCCTCAGGCACAACCTTCTGTTCTATATCAAATGCATCCAGTCTATCACACTTTCTCCAACATACTTCAGCCTTTCAACCATAATGCCATACATTCCAGGTGCCCTTCCTACCTTCAGTCTCATTATTGCCATTTTTACCTCCCTTCCTGCTATAGGTCCTTCTACTTCTATCCTCTTCCTTCCATCCTCCATACCCAGGCATATAAAAGCTTTTGCCTCACTTTCCCCACATTAATCAGTTCTTAAAAATACTCTGTTCATCTTCCTTTCACTTCCTCCTCCTTTTGATTCATCATCTCCCCCTCCCTTACTTCTTATTTCTCCACTCTTACATCCACCTCCTTCCTTTTTCACATCCTTCAAGTAAACTTTCTTATTTTCTCTATCTTTTAACTCAGTTTTTTCTAAAATCTTCACGAAATCTTTTTTTGATTTCCTTAATCAGCTTCTTAATATTCCACTTACACATGTTATATTCATCCCTCCTTTGCTGAACTTTCACTAGTACATTCCTCTCAAACAATCTACTCTATGCCTTTTTCTTTTCTTCCACAGCATTTCTAATCTCATCCATCCAACATACATTTCCTTTTATATTCCTATATCTCACAACCTTGTATCCAATTTCTAATTCTACAAACTTTCACGGTTTTTCTCTAAACATTTAAAACACCTCATTCATACATGACTGCAACCCTACATTTACTGCACTTCATCTAAACTTTTGGTCACTCACCTTTCATACTCCTCCTTGCATTCCTTCTTTCTTTTCTATGTTGAAGGCTCCAGTCATGGACAGAAGTCCACATCAAGGATGAGCCCTAATTGAAAAATAGATAGAATTAAGAAACGGGAAAAAAAGATAGGGAAAGTATTTATGAACTTTTGAGAAAGTAAAAGACCTGTCATTTGAAATGAGCCAGGACATAGTTATTGGGAAAGACATGAGAGGGTAGATAGTTCCAAAGCTTCGACATGTAGGGAAATAAGTAATCAAAACAGCATACCCTTGAATTGCCGATGGCCACACAATAATCGTGATGCAGCACCTTGCTGAGTATTGCATGGTCTAGCTAGTGATGGGAGCACACAAGCAGCCAGCTCTCAGGAGCAAAAGCCAAAGTAATACCTATAGAAGAGGGAAAGTGAACCAACACTGCGGCGTAGAGCAAGGGGGTCAAGTTTGGAAGTTAGCCTGGGACAGTTTATAAGTCAGATCGCTTTCGACTCAACTCTGTCAAGTAA
>JAYMFT010137092.1:0-12910 GCA_038088735.1 Panulirus argus
CTCAGACAGAAGTAAGATATTAGGAGAGGTACTAGACAGATGGTGTTCAACTGAGGAGAGGTTACCAGAGAGACCACAAATGTTGGTATAGTGAACAGAAAAAGAGGAAGGTCTCACAGAGGGGGGAAAGTCATGGGAGGGGCAGGTACTACTACTGCTAGAGCCTTCCTTCTCATTGTCAGTAGAGTCAGGCTGAAACCCGGAGATTCTTAGCACCCCATGATGCCGAGGACTAGGGGCCACAGATTGGACAGACACTGTACTCCCTCAAAAATGACTGGCAACTGAGACAATATGACTGTAATTACTTGTGCCATTATAATGGGCACTATTAGAACCTCTGACTGGGTTTAGTACAACAAACGTCTTACAAAACTTTAGGTGCGTAACAGTATGACAATGAGACTGCAAGACCTAGATGCGAATAATTTTAAGAAGAGTGAACAAAATGAGAAGGTATGTATGAAGTATGGAATACAGAAAAGAGTAAATGAAAAATGTAAAACAGAGAGGGTGCATTTCGAGATATATGGAGGGAAAAGAAGAGGAAGCTTAAGGGTGAGAAGACAAAGAGCAAGATAGTATAAGAGAGGGTGCATTTCGAGATATATGGAGGGATAAGAAGAGGAAGCTTAAGGGTGAGAAGACAAAGAGCAAGGGAGTATAGGGGTGAGAAATGAGTTTGAATGTAAGAGTTTGTGTTGAGAGTTGTGCAAGTCAGGATGAATGCAAGAGAATATACAATATATATCCTTCTAAAATGGGATAATTGGCATACTGGATACAGTTATAAGCTATAAAGGTTTATTATCATAGTGGTACATTTTACTAAATTTACAATATATCCTTCCATTTAACCTGTATCTTTCTTATGATCAATACAGTACACTTTCCAATACAATGCAGTCATTTTCTAATGAATTTATATTAGTGATCATCTTATGTCAGCACAGTTCATAGTTAAGTCATTGGATTAATAGTTATGTAAAATAAGTGAAGAATTAATGAGCAAGAAGACAAATCCATGTATTTACTTGTACTCTGGGTGTGACATGATGAAGTTCCTCATCCATGTGGCTGTGGTCATTGCTGTACCAGCTGCTCGAGCACTGATGAAATTTAAATACTGACCAATGGTGCATGCTGTGTCAGCATCCATGTCTAGTGCTCCTAGGTACTGACGTACCAATGGGATCAACCCAACAAACTCTTCACCCTAAAGAATTCAATATTTAATAAGAATATAAATCATATGTTAGAATTTCAAAAATATAATCTTAAATTTAACACATATTACTCTTCATATAATATAATGTAAAGGACAATATAAAGAAGGAACAGATTAAGCTGAAATAAAGCCATGTTTTAAGAGAAACAAAACTTCATGGCAGGTGCTACTGAAACCAAGTTGCAGGGATTACTTTAATGATAAAAAAAAAGTAAGAGGAACTACAGTAAGATACTCTTTGTCATCATGTAATTTAAAGCATCCAAAAATCTCATGAAATCATACACCTGTATCCAATAAGCCCTTTGTAGCACTCAAAACAAAATAAAAGATTTGAAGCAAGAAAAACCATTTCTCTACTGTAGGCACAGCCATTTAAGCACCTAAGACAGGTGGGGGTTAAAACATCCTCTTACCTCCTAAAATTTGGATTCAGTCTCTTCAATAATCATAATGCAAATGAGGCTGTCAGATCCTTAGTTACACAGGCTCAACTATAATACAGCATACCACTTAGCTTTATGATTTTGTGGCACAGAGGTAAAGTAGCACCAAATGACCAGCTTCATTCATTCATTTACTGACTGCTAGCATCAGTGTTTTAAATCTCCTATGGTCATTAATCAAAATTGTCAAAATCAGTGACAAAACTGTGAGTATGTAAGAATAAATTTGACTACAGACTTTCCTCATAATGATAATGTCTTTGTAACATTATTGAAAAAATTCTGTTCTGAATTATCCTCATCAATTAAAACTTTAAGCAGACAAAAAAATTCCTGCCTCTGGAAAATGAAAATTTATCTAGGAAATTAAAAAATTTTTCTTATAGTTTGAAAGAACACTATAAGAGAAAAAGAAAACAACCATATAACATTTGAGATAGGCCCTATTTATTCATGTAGAAGTAAGAAACTTTTGGCAGGAACAAATTTTATGACATTACGATTGCTACACATTCCATGCATTTTAGTGTTTTCATCATGTCTTGCACAGATGGTGATGTCACGATTGTTTTTATATTGTTTTAATGCATATTTCTTTTTATAACCTTACATTATGCATTTCTTAGTGCAAAAACTTATTTTCTAGTATTCAAAGTATTTGTAATCATTTTGCAAAGGTGAGTGGTGATGCAACTACTTTTGAGTCTCCTTATTTTTCATATTTTTTCAGGATATACCCAATACATTCTTTTCTTTATAAAAACATTTATTCTCTAGTTTGTAGAATCATTCTGTGGTGCAAGAAGATTTGGGACAAGCTTCATGGGTTTAAGACCTTACATACACGGAGTTGTTATTCATTCAGTGAAGCTTAACATGACAAAAATTTTATTGCAGCCAAAACAAATTGATATACTTTTCTGCACAGAGTTCATAATGTGACACTGCTGCTAATAAAATATAGTTCTTCAATATATGAGTTGCTATCAGACCCATGTATCTTAACATCAAAAGGGTTTTTATTAAATGAGGATCGCTAGAGTCTCCATTGCTAGGAAGGATATGCTGCTCAATTTCATCTGCAGTCAGCTATTTATAAAAACATTCCTCCAGTATGCTATATCTGAAGGTAATTAAAAAATTCATATGTAACTATAGTGAAAGAGGGACTTTGGTATCTTGTGCCACACCACAGATAAGCTGAAATTAATTTCCTGGATAAAAATCACCAATCATTGTCCAAAGTAAGGTCCACTCTATGCAGCACTGGTTAAATGATTCATATTCAGTATCTTACCATCATATTAACTGTCTTCGACATGGAAGAAAAAATATTTGTGATGCAAAGTTGCTCCATTCACAATTTTTTTCCTTTTGTTTTAATCAATTTCATACCACAGCTCTGATTACTGAAACATGCACTGGATTCTATTGCACCATGGCATCCTCCCATGAAGAAAACAAGGTAATGCTGACATTCCAAACAAAAGTGAAATCATGAAGTGGCCCAGTTGTTAGTCTGATACCTTCCTAATTCTAGGCTACAATGAAGAATGCAAAGAAAATTAAAAACTCTGTGGCTTATTCATGTTCACTTAATGCTAAAGATATAACAGAAGAAAGACATCCTCTAACTGGGGAAATTAAGAAAATTTAACGATTTGCATACAAAATTTAAAACAGAAGCAGAAGCCCTTAAGCTCGAGTAAGATCTGTGCAGTGGCTTTACAATTAAGTTTTCTATACAAAACCAGACTACTTTTTTCTGTGATAGTGATAAAAAGGTGGATTTTGGAATGTGATCTGAAAGCATCCCTATTTTCCCCACACACATGTACCTGCATTTTTCAGGAATGCATAACTGTGCATAACAGGGGAAAGGTGTACTTATATAGTGTCAACAAAAAACCTTGTCCATCCCTAATATATATGCACAGGCAATGAAACACTTGCATTTCAGTGCTTTGTCGTCTTTTCTCTGGCCTTGATTACCACCTGCAAATATCTGGTCATGTAACTGGCAAAGGTCCATGTTTTGGGTTTGTAGTTTACTCACTGTGTTGAGTGATCAACTTGTAGGTTCTAGTAAAAAGGATTCCTTACAGGAAAGACTATACTGAGATATACAGAGACTGAACGGGCTAGCGTGTCCGTACGCCTTGGCGTCCTGGGCTAGACTAATGTTTACAGATACAGCATGGTATATTATAGAAAATGGGTGGCCAGATATATCTATACAGGACATACTAATACAGCTGGTACATGTTACATAAATGCGTCTGTTTGTCATATATCACGTATCTACAGGGTTCTTTAGGTCTTCATCTCCTGAATGAGGCAAGGCATGCATGAGGTGTTCCAGGAAACAAGTTTGACTTTCAGTTGGTTTAAAGTCTGGGCAGTTCCTAAGCCACTCCAGTGGTTGAATATCTTTCTCTGACAACCAGTTCATTACCTTTCTATCCTTATGGCAGGGGGCATTATTCTGCACAAAATGATCACACCTGTGAACTTCATAAAAAGGAAGCAGATGGTACTCTAACATACAAATATACTGTTCTTCATTCATTGTACGTTGTGTTTTTAGGTAAGAAGTACATCACTAAAGCAACCCCAGAACATCAAACTATGAAGTGTTTTCAGGTAAGAAGTACATCATTAAAGCAACCCCAAAACATCATACTATCTGGCAAAACATCACACTATCTGGGTGTTTCACTGTCTTCACTGTAAAATTAGAGTCATACCGGCTGGCACCGTCTGGCCTCTTCACCCTCCCTTGCCTTACTCCACTGTTGATCACTCAAGTCTCTGTTTTTCCTTGCAAGTGCGAATTATTTGCATGTCATTTCCTTCATAAGCAGAGGTTTGGAAGCTGGTTTGTGGGAAGGAATGTGAAGTTCCTTTGGCAGGTGATGTTGAATGATTCTTTGAGAGACATTTCCAAGAAGTTTTGGATGGGTTTTCTTGAGTTGGGCAGTTGAAATGCTGGGTTGCTTCAATAATTCTCATCTTAGGAGTTATCTGTGGATCTGGAAGTCTCCCTGCAACAAGGGTTAGATTTTGGTGGTCCATTTCTAACTTCCAGGTGAGAATTCTGGCTTTCTCCTCCTTAGAAAGGTACAAGCCAACCATCATGAGGCACAGGCAGAAGAAAAACAGTGCTCAAAAATGAAATTCCCAAAATGAAGTGGCATCTATGAGGAGTAAAGAAAGAGCACCCTTCCCTAAAGACAGCCAGAGGGACACTGAGGTGGGTTGCTGGTGCTCATACTGTTAGAAACGCTAGATGTATGATGATTTCACCTTGAGGTCATTTTATGCTTGTACCCACAATAAACTTTAGTCATATATTGCCTTTAAAAATATATGGGGGGTGGACAAGGTTTTTTGCAGACACTATATGTCAAGGAAAACCAAAAAGAAAAGAACAGGGGGGGGTAGATGACGTAATTCGACATCATGAAATGGTGGCCGCTACCCAGTACCACGTCCTTGAACTTGAGACGCTGTTTTGACACCGTGAAACGCCCCACAAGTACTATTACACACTTACTGCACTGAGCACATTCACTGTAAAACGTCACTGAGCACTGACACTGTACAAGGCCGCAATATACATTGATCACTGCTCTGTGCTGGCGTTATCGTGTTCCTATGGCGTTGACCTAGGAAAGGACGCGTTAGAGATGAAATCTAGCCCTTACTCTAACTTATAGTCTGAAAAAGTACTCACTGCGCCATGTGGTTTACTCACTGTGTTGAGTGATCAACTCGTAGGTTCCAAAAAAAGGAGTTCCTTACAGGAAAGACTATATTGAAATATACAGAGACTGAACGGGCTAGCGTGTCCATATGCCTTGGCGTCCTGGGCGAGACTAATATTTACATATATAGCGTGACTTACTGCAGAAAATGGGAGGCAAGATATATCTATACAGGATATACTAATACAGATGGTACATGTTGCATAAATGCGTCTCTGCCTGTCTTATATCACGTATCTACAGGGTTCTTTAGGTCTTCATCTCCTGAATGAGGCAAGGCACATATGAGGTGTTCCAGGAAACAAGTTTGATTTTCAATTGGTTTAAAGTCTGGGCAATTCCTAAGTCACTCTAGTGGTTGAATATCTTTCTCTGATAACCAGTTCATTACCTTTCTATCCTTATGGCAGAGGGCATTATCCTGCACAAAATGATCACACCTGTGAACCTCATAAAAAGGAAGCAGGTGGTACTCTAGCACATAAATATACTGTTCTCTATTCACTGTACATAATGTTTTTAGGTAAGAAGTACATCACTAAAGGAACCCTAGAATATCACACTTTCTGGGTGTTCCACTGTCTTCACTGTAAAAGTAGAGTCATACCGGCTGGCACCGTCTGGCCTCCTCACCCTCCCCTGCCTTACTCCACTGTTGCTCACTCAAGTCTCTATTTTTCTTTGCAAGTGTGAATTATTCGCATGTCATTTCCTTTGTAAGCAGGGGTTTCGAAGCTGGTTTGTGGGAAGGAATGTGAATTTCCTTTTGCAGGTGATGTTGAATGATTCTTTGAGAGACATTTCCAAGAAGTTTTGGATGGGTTTTCTTGAGTTTGGCAGCTGAAATGCTGGGTTGCTTCAATAATTCTCATCCTAGGAGTTATCTGTGGATCTGGAAGTCTCCCTTAGGTGACAAGGGTTAGATTTTGATGGTCCGTTTCTAACTTCCAGGTGAGAATTCCGGCTTTCTCCTCCTTAGAAAGGTACAAGCCAACCATCATGAAGCACAGGCAGAAGAAAAACAGTGCTCAAAAGTGAAATTCCCAAAATGAAGTGGCATCTACGAGGAGTAAAGAAAGAGCACCCTTCCCTAAAGACAGCCAGAGGGACACTGAAGTGGGTTGCTGGTGCTGACACAGTTAGAAACACTAGATGTATGATGATTTCACCTTGAGGGCATTTTATGCTTGTACCTACAATAAACTTTAGTCATATATCGCCTTTAAAAGTATATGGGGGTTGGACAAGGTTTTTTGCAGACACTATATGTCAAGGAAAACCAAAAAGAAAAGACAAGGATACTCGTCCAAGATCTCAGAAGGCTGGAAATTAACCTGAAGTCACTGCAAGTAGATGTTGAGTGACAATCAGCAGATCCACACAGCACTGGCCACCCAACTAACAAGAAAGTACATAGCTGGCCAGCTTGGTACTAGCTCATCTCCACTCCATGACAATATTGACCTGGGTGGCTTAATAGTTATAGTTGTTTAGTCCAAGTGAATGAAAATCTGCAGGGTAAAATGACATTTTAACCCCTAGCTGAGCAAGAGCTCTCTCAGATGGTTATTGAGCTCTCTCTGTAAGTAAGAAGTAAAGTCTATCACAAACACTGTGGGCAGTTAATTTTTTCATACAGTGTGGTATCAAAGGCTAAACATAAATATTCACAATACCCTATGGGTAAATTCTAATTCCCTGATTAATGAACTGCATGTACAGATAATTTTCATTTGTCAACAAACCTAATTAAAACTACCATCTGCATTTTCACAACAGTATCAGCTACTCCATCTCGACAAGTTTCTCCTATTAAACTTAAATATGACAATGTGCATTCTCTTAATTCTATACTCCAACAAAATCTCAATTTTGTAATAATAAAAAGTCACCCTATTGCACTTCTTAAAGTGGAGAATTAACATCAACATTTAATGCCAAAACTTATATAATGTTACCTTTCCATTGATGATTTCACCAACTGTCATCTGACTAGCATCATCACCTTTGTCACACTCACGAGAAAATATGTCCCGCCTAAACCATAACTTTTGATCCAACACAGCATTGCGCTTCTGGCAATTCTTCATATTTTCATCAACCTGAGAATAAGATCTACTAGAATTCACTGATTTTGAAAAAACCATAATTCTTATATACTATCCTATATTCACTTTTTTACTGATAATGTTAATATTACAGAAAGATTAGAATAACAGTATACTTCAGTAAGCCTAGATAACACAACACAAGCGTGATACAGTTGGTTTACCTTTGAGATAGGAATTAACATATTAAGTTTGAATGTAAGCAGTGCTCGAGTCAATAGCACAATGAACACTCCAAAGGCAGCATTTTCAAAGTCTGTTAACTGAACCTCACATGGTCGAAACTCTACTCTCCACCCAATGTTACTATTGACTGATGGAAGTTTGAACCGCATTGTCTGCCAGTTGGTGCTCTGAATGTTCTGTAAACAAGCAAGCAATTATTTTTTGCACTCATGACAGGTGTCTAAGTTTCTGAAATAATTTTTGGGTAGAATATCACATTATTTTTTTTTTTCTTGCCTAAGGTTGTGGTTTACACTTCATTGTATTATAAGCATGTAACTTATTCATATTACATCCATTACAACCAAGAGCATCCTGCCTGACATTGCTGCAGTTCATTGCTGCAAATAAGCATGTTTTGAATTATGGCCATCATTCCCACATGCATTTGCTCAGTTTAGAAACCCTTTGGCCTCAGACAAATTTCAAAATTAGATTCATCTTTACAACTACAAGTAACTAATTACCACAACTGCTACCAACACACAACAATAATTACTGCTACTATTCCTACAACTACCACCACCATTACTACTTGTGCAATGACTTCTACTACTACAAGTAGAGCAACTAATTATACTACTACTGCTACTACCAAGACTACTAGTCACTATAACTACTACTACTAACACCTAACTAATTTTTACTGCTACTACCTACCTAACTAATACTACTACTATCTACCTAAGTACTACTAATACTACTACTACTATTATTAACAAAACTCTACTATTACAACTCTGCAAACCAGCTAATGCTACTATCTAATACCTAGTTACTACTACAGCTACTAACTAACCAAATAACTACTACCAATACCCTGCTAACTACAGGTACTACATATTACTACTAAATGCTGAAAATCAATCTAACTACTACTAGAACTAATGACAGGCTAACTACAGATACTTCTACAAACTCACTAGCAACTAACAATCAAATTAACTACAACTACTATCTAACCACTCTTTCTGCCATCTAACTAACTAACCCTTACAACAAATAAACAAACAAACCAGCCAATCAAATACCATTCTACAGCCCATATCACTCACTCATTCACTAACTACAACAATCTACATTGCTCATTCACTAACTACCATTACTACTATCTGTGTCACTCAATTACTTACTATTACTGCTGCAAGTAGTAATAGTACTACTACTACTTGAAATCCCACTAAACCTGTAGTACGTACAATAATTCTTTCAAAGTTATTTAACTTTTGTGGTGTGTTATCATGTCAAAAATTAACACTGAACACCAGAAATATAAAGATGTGACTAACTCCCTCCACTGAAGTACACCATCAACTGTCTACCAGTGTGTACAATATGAAGTTAAAGCATACAGTATATAAAAAAAAATAGGGCATAATCTCTACAAAACAGTAAAAAGCCGACAGTAAAAAAGGTGGCAAGATGTCCTTGAAAACCATTGGTGTTTGTCCTACCTCAAAGTGATCCATCTCCCTTGCATCATCCTGATGAATTCTTTCTGAGAAGAGGGATATGGAATCTCTGATGAAGAGGTGAGATATATGTTGAGCTAAGTATTCATCAACTTTGCTGTCTAAAAGCTTCTGTTGGATGTCTTTGTTGTACACCAGAGGAATATCATTGTACCTGTCCAAGAAAAATTCTAACATTCTATCAAAAGTAAGAACATTTTTATACATGACAAAAACAACAAGCCTATATAAAGAGCTTAAACCATTCAGAATACATCATTAAAAGATTCTTTTCAAAGGGCTTTCAAAAAAAATCACAACGCTTCCCTAATCTATGCTCAGGTATTACCAGTCTGCCTGCTCAAGGTTATATTGCAAGCAAAAAGTCATGTTTGGCAAAGTTGTATCATTAGGTGTATAGACTTGTTAAACAACTTCTCACTAAAAAGGAGTTTACATTTCCCTGCTATTGGAAGTAATGCAGCCTTGGGCTGCAGGAGCTTTTAGATAGAGGACCTGGATAACAACAGAGCCCTTTCACAAAATTTATTCTTGGGCTAATTAGAAATAAGTAAAAAAAAAAAAAAGCCCTGATATAAACTGAGACTCTGTATCATGTCACAGTATATACTAATGATGAAGATATGCAGGGAAACAAAACTTTTATACATTAGTGTTCTTTTAAATATAAAATATATCTATCCATATACGTCTATCTTCTAGCTGCCTATTCATGTGAGTATCTACATAAAACTGCCATACTCATACAATAACCACACAGCACAACCGGTGCCTTCCTCTTTCAGCATCTTGTAATATCCAATACAAAGCACTGTTTTCTCCCCTCCATGTCCTCCACAAAACACTGCCTCTTCCCTCTGTATTCACCTGATATCTCCATCCATCTGTATCTGCAAAGTTTCTCTACATCCTCACTACATCCTTCCTTCAACAACTATATATCACTGCTTCCTTCTTTTGGTATATACATATAACTACAGTATCATATTTCATTGGTATCCACACATAGCAGCCACATCCCTTCAACATCAGTCTCCATGCAAATCCATTTCCCACAAAATGAGGAGTAACTGTTATCTACCTCCAATAGCAGGTCAAGAACCCCTTTTTCTTATCCTCAAAATGTGGGATAGCTTCTCTTTCTTTCCTCCTTCTGTGCAAATAAAACTCCTTTACTTTCTCCAGGCCTGCCTGAAAACGACCTCCTTTACCTTCAAACTTTATGAGAATATCTTTTCCATATTCTTTATTTATAGAAGCTAATCACTTTCTCAATGCATTGAAAATTTTCCCCTGTAGTGTACTTGCAAAAGCAGTGTGCAGCAAATCCTTCTCTAGGAGCTAACCTGGCACCACATTCTGATAGGTAGCAATCCACGGAGTCATAGCGGGACTTGGGTATCACAAATCTGTCATTTCTTAATGGCTCCAAGCCTCGTTCTTCTCTAGTGCGACAGTCCACCGAGGAAGATATCACATCCCATCTGCAGTCAACATCTGTTAGGTACCCACGATATACTGGTGTGGCCGCAGTGAGGGCAAGCTGTGATGAGAATAATTAAGATATACAATGCTATATATATGTACAAAACTTGCCATGAAAGTATACTAAACATTCATTGGAAATATCTAATCTATAAGGTGAAAATTTCCTGTGTTACCATGGGCAACATGAAGGATTTTTCACTGGAAATACAAATATCATACATGTAATCCTCCCTCCCTCCTCATTAACAGCTTTCTTTTGAGATATTTCAAACTTTACTAAATTTTCCTCTACACACAATATCAATGAAAACTCTTATGTTAACAGTGAAAAAGTCCTTGTATTATATACTGAAGCAAACTATATCACAAACATTTTTGAGTTTTCCCTAGTTACACCCTTGCAAGAAACTAACATCTATTTGCCTTCAGAGCATAAAAATAACATATGGTGTCAGTAATTCTTGTGTAAAACAAGCACTGTAAGAAACGAGTCACATTGTCTAGAGAAGTAGTATATAATTTGGCTAACTAGTACCACATCAGCTAAATTAATTTCTTTCATTTATCAAGCAAATAATTTGGCTTACTAATACCATCAATCATTATCAGTTACATTAATTTACTTATCACCAAAACCGTTAAGGAACGGTCCTGTAAATCTTCCACTGGCTATGTTTATTAGGTTCATTTATCACCAGAACTGCCAAGGAACTATCCAGTTGGATATGTTTTCAGTTTCAAAAGTCAAAATATCTACAATACATACTAGTACACAGAATACATCACAATGCAACAATACAAGCCCCCCCCCCCAAGCAAGTACCTTGACCATCTTGTAAGGACGGATGCCCTTGCTACATACTTTAATCTTCCTCAACCCTCACCTTTGCCTCTTCACTTACATTTTGCAAAAATTTGCCCTACACACACACACACACACAGATATTTTTGTTTCTTTTTTTATACATATTCGCCATTTCCCACATTAGCAAGGTAGCATCAAGAACAGATAACTGAGCCTTAAAGGAAAAAATCCTCACTTAGCCCTCTTCTCTTTTCCTTGTTTTGGAGAAGTAAAAACTGGAGGGGACAATTTCCAGCCCACCACTCCCATCCCTTTTAGTCGCCTTCTACGACAAACATGGAATATGTGGGAAATATTCTTTCACCCCTATCCCCAGGCTGACTTAAGAAACCACCGGACATCCAATGCTCTTGTGGTACGTGTGGATGAACATGGAACACCTACTGAAGTGGGAAAAGGCAAGAATACTGCACGAGGGCCTAAGCAAACGGTTAAGAAAAACATTAGAAGCAGCTTACATCATTACCAAAGACAACGTTAACACTAGGTCTGGGTTCATCTGCTGGTCACATCAGGCAGCAGAGATTGCTGTGAATGAGTGAAGGGTGCAGGACAAGCAATCCAATCAGAGAAAAACATGCCAAGGCATCCAACTGGGTGACCATCACTTGCTGGGGAACATAGTCCCACCGAATGCTGGAATCAGCATCTCCTGAGGAAGGCTGTTGAACGGTTAAAACGCTGAAGTATGTCTCAGCTCTTACCCGTTTGTTTCCACACCATCCTGTTTTCCATAATGAGATATCTTGGGGATGAGACCCATGTCTAAACACAAAATCCATTTATGTTTCATATACACCTTATACACATAGCCTAAATGTAATTTATACATTTTTACTAATTTTGAACATCAAACAAAGTTTGTGTAACACCAAACCGTCAGTAAGACATTTCACACTTACAGTTCTGTTCAGTTTTTCCAACAGCTTGACTTTCTATATTATAGATAAACAAAAATGCTTCCTCTTTTTCTTATCACTTACCCATAGGGGTATCTGCATGACATTTTTGACATTTTCAATGATATCTTTGTACCACAGAGCAGAGAATTAGCAAAAAACAAAATGAGTAATGCACGAAGGTCTGACAATGATGATGGTTTGTAACAAACAGGCACCAACAGAGCATTATGGCCCAGCATGGGCACGTGAGGTCAGGTGTAGAATCATCCAATTGTAACGCCATATCTCCACTCAAAAACTTTCGGATTTTGGAGCATTTTGGATTTTGGATTTTCCGATTAAGGATGCTCAACCTGCATATATATATATATATATATATATATATATATATATATATATATATATATAT
>JAYMFT010137103.1:0-12910 GCA_038088735.1 Panulirus argus
TTCACACACTTTTCCAAACTCAGTCACCAACTTTTGCAGTTTCTCACTCGAATCAGCCACCAGTGCTGTATCATCCATGAACAGCAACTGACTCACTTCCCAGGCTCTCTCATCCCCAACAGAGTGCATACTCGTCCCTCTCTCCAAAGCTCCTGCATTTACCTCCCTAACCAGTAGGGAAGTAGTGATGGCATGTGCAATAGATGCATGTGCCATGGGAAACATGGGAGGTAGGCATGTTAAAAAGCATAGTGAGAGGTAGGATGAAGAAGTAAAGTCACTAGATAAAGAGAAAAGAGAGGTGTATTGTTAGTATAAGCAGGGAAGGATTGCATATGATTGCGAAATGTATAAGAAAAAGCAGCAAGAGGTCAAAAGGAAGGTGCAAGGGTTGAAAGAGAGGGTAAATGGGAGTTGGGGTGAGAGAGAATCACTAAACTTAGGGAGAATGAAAAGATGTTTTGGAAGGAGGTAAATAAGGGCAAAAGACAAGAGAACAAAGTTAAGAGGAAGGTACAGGGGTTGAAAAAGGGCAAATGAGCGTTGGGGTGCGAGTATCTTTAAACTTTAGGGAGATTTAAAAAAGATGATTTGGAAGGGGATAAATAATGTGCGAAAGATGAGAGAAACAAATGAGAACATTAGTGAGGGTGTTAAAAGGGTTAAGTGGTAACAGGTAGTGATGAAGTGTTTGAGTAGATGGAGTGAGTTTTTTGAAGGATATTTAAATTTGTTTGATGACAGAGTAGCAGATGTAGGGTGTTTAGGTTGGGTTGGTATGCAGAGTGAGCAAGCCGTGGAGAGTGGTTTGCTGAGAAGAGAAGAGGAGGTAAGAGCCTCGCTTAAGATTGAATGTGGCAAGGCAGCTGGAGTGGATGGTATTGCAGTTGAATACGTTAAGATGACTGAGTTGTTGATTGGTTGTTATGGATATTCATTGTATGTATGGATCATGGTGAAGTGCCTGAAGATTGGCAGAATGCATGTATAGTGCAATTGTTTAAAGGCAAAGGGGATAAAGATGAGTATTTAAACTACAGAGATATAAGTTTAAGTATTCCTTGAAAGTTTTAAGGAAGGGTATTGATTGAGAGGGTGAAGGCATTTACAGAGCATCAGATTGGGGAAGATAGCTTGGTTTCATGAATGGTGGTTGGGGAAGATAGCTTGGTTTCATGAATGGTGGAGGATGTGAGGATCAGGTGTTTGCTTTGAAGAATGTGAGAAATACTTAGGAAAACGGATGGATTTGTATGTGGCATTTATGGATCTGGAGAAGGCATATGATAAGGGTGATAGAAATGCTTTGTGGAAGGTCTAAAGACTATATGGTGTGGATGGTAAACTGTTAAATGCAGTGAGTATTTGCCGAGGGTGTAAGGCATGTGTACAAGTAGGAAGAGAGGAGGGTGAATGGTTCCCAGTGAAGGTCGGTCTGCGGCAGGGGTGTGTAATGTCACTATGGTTGTTTAATTTGTTTATGGATGGGGTGTTGAGGAAGGCAAATGCAAGTGTCTTGGAGAGAGAGGTGAGTATGCAGACGGTGCACAAGTGTTCCCAAGCAAATTCTCCTGGTGCCAGTGTTTAACCAGATTAGAAGTCTGCAGGAGGACCACAATCTGCGACCTGTCGTTTAGCACATGAGGAACACCTCAGCCAAGTCTACTAAGGAAAAGGTAGTCATCATCCCTGTTATCTAGATATCCTCGTCATAGTAGTATGTTCTTTTCTTGGAGAATTCTTGATTTATCTATGTGGTCACAGGCATTCCTAGTGTGACTAAGGAAAAAGTCGAAAGTTTGAATAATTCCAAACAAAAACAACGAAAAAAGATTGGAAAATGAAGGTACAGTTTAACACCATCTACAGTATATGACGTGGAACCAGTCTCAAACTTGCCCTGCATGATCAGCATTTTGGGAACGGCGTTATTGTACTACTGTATACAATTTCCTCTCTCACCAAGCAAACCAGCATAGCTAAAGCCCTCGACAGCTAATGTTATACGGGTACACTACCAGAAATATAAAACATACCCATACAACTACCAAGTAACACAAAAACAAACTAAGATAAACTTATTGTGGCTGGTCTTTGATGGTGGTGAAGGAAAGGTAGTAAATGGAGTAAATCTGTTGACATGAGTTGCTTCAAGGCCAGGGTCACAATTGTATGCTTTTAGCATGATTATACCCATCACTCCCTAATCTTTTATTATCAGATAAGGAAAACAGCTACGCACCGTTGCAAAATCCTTTCTTTTTATACGCCAAAAGTTGAGAGGTTGTGATGTAATGTACTTTCCGGGGACGTTGCAAAGAAAAGCTTTGTGACGCTGCCATTGTCTTTGTATGATATATCCTCATCGTTTATAACTTGATTTTTGCCTGTAATCCTTCCACTATGTTATACAAGAGGCAAGATTGTTTGAAGAATAAGCTTCAACATTGAATAAACTTCAGCATTGAAAAAAATCACGAAAGAGCACCACACTTTAAACCGAAATTGAAGGTTTTCAGTCATGTAAATGCTGATGAACGAACAGTGGCCATCCATAGAGCACTTATAACTGTAATATCAGTACAGGGTAATGCATACAAGGTTAGAGCAAGTACACAGAATGCGGTAGAGTGCAAGCAGGACAAGTATAGAAGCAGGCTTGCAGCAGATGGAGATGCTACTGGCAGCATGGAATGGATGAAATCCAATACGAAGTTCCTCAGAGTAAGACGCAATTTCAGGGGAAGGACCAGAGTATCTACAAGATTATAAAGTTAAAACAAGGGAAGAGCTTAAGAGCAGAAAGTTTTGGCACTAGCAGTGGTTAGTATGAACATTTCAGCTTGTATAACATCAATCTGGCTGGTTAAGCAGCTTGTGCAGATATGGATGCTGCTCTAGCATTTCCTGCCCACTTCAAACAAAGCAATGAAGAAGGTGTCAATTCTCTTGAGCATTCTTTTAATGTGAAATAGGGCTCTGTTTATGATACCTATCTACAGAAGACATTTACTTCAAAAGAAAAGACTGCGTCAAAATTTAAGCTACCATGGATTACTTCACTCTACACGTGTTTTAGAGAATATAACTGGAGCTACATAAAACATCATATGTCATTTGATGGTTTACCAAGAAAACCTGTATAACAATACCTGAATTATAAGACTGGCGGTCTTTATGTGCTGTCCCACCTTGATAGGAATAGCATGTCAAGAAAAATTTAGATTTCAAAATTCTAGCTGCATTTGCTCATCCTGTAAATCTAGACTCGTAGACCAAAGGTTGTGATTTTGGTTACTGAACACAACCACTCTGACCCAGCCCATGGATCAGGGCGTGACTGCTACATTCAAGAGATGATACTTGTAGAGCACATTCTCCAAGCTCATCTCAACAACTAAAGGTTCCAGTAAAACAAGAAATATGTAACTTTGGTGTGACAATAATGTTCCCTAGGGAATTGGTAACGTCCCTTATTCATGGAATAGAGTTGGTTCTTCCTGCATTTATGGAAAGTGGAAAATGTTTTTTCCTGACTGTGTATGACATAGTCATTCATTAAATGTTCCAAGTGTATAACAGGATTTGTGATTTATGCAAATGAAATTGCTTTTGATTAAGTGGATGAGGCTGATGAGGTCACTGGCAGTGGAGCCCCTTGGGTGATGTGCCCCACCTTACTTGAACAAGGAGGCCGGAGCCCTTCTTGCCCAAGCTGTGCCACTGCTGCTGATTCCAGAGGATTTGCGGAAATCAGTATTATATTAGTGGCAAATGTTAGTCGTTTGATAAACTTCCCATTGACACTGACACCTTCATTTTCCCAGTCCAATTTTTGAATACTTCTGTTGTCATGAATGATCTTGGAGAAATAATATCCCCTCATTTTATTCCTCCTCCTATTCATTCTTTATCATTGTTTGAGTTTGATTTGAATGCTGATGTTGCATTTTCATATACACGTCCAATTATTTCTTTTTATATATGCCTCGTCTTCTTAAAACATTCCAAAGAGGGCAATTTATTGCCGCACATGACTATTCATACAGGAAAGAAGCTATATAAATTTTCACATTGCCAAAAGACTCTGTTAGTGGAGTCATTTAGTTAGACATATGCATCCTCTTGCAGGAGAGAACCACGAGAGAGTTCCAATGTCAAAAGACTGTCCTTGAGGAATCATTTCATGGGGAACATGATTGGTCATACAGGAAAGAAGACATCCACATGCTCACATTCAAAATTCCTCCCAGAGGAGAGTTCTAGTATTGCCCATGACTGTTCATGCAGGAGAGATGCCACATGAATATTCAGTGTGTCAAGAGACCTTTTCTGGGAGAAGTCTAGTGTGGCACGTAACTTCAAACAGGAGAGAAGCCACATGAATGTTCACAGTGCCAAAAGGTCTTTTCCCATAAGATGATTTGATGAGGAACATAACCACATGTGCAGAACAACAATAGGTATGTTTTCAGTGCCAAAAGACCTTTTTTCATAAGCTTCTTTTAATACAGCAATGAATGTTTACACAGTAGAAAAGCCACATAAAGTTAACATTGTCAGAAGTCTTTCCCAGAGAAATGTCTTTGTTAATGATGTGTCCATCCATACAGGAAGGAAACCTTATGAATGTTCAAACTGCCAAAATACCCTCTGTCAGAGGGGGTTCACAATGCAGCATACTGCTAGTCACACAGGAGAGAAGCCATATGAATGTTTGCAGTGCCAAAAGACCTCCCAAAGGAGTAATTTTATAACAGAAATATTTACGCAAGAGAAGCCATATCAATTGCAACAGAACTTTTGGAGAGGAAATTTAGTAGAGCACACAATTATACTGGAGAGAAGCCATATATGTTTGTAAGGTTGAAAGACATTTTCCAGCTGGAGTAGTTTATGCAGCATGACAGTTCCTAAGTGAGGGACAACACCCAAATATTCTCGCTACATAATGACGTTTAACTGCTGTAGGTATGGACTAAAGCTAGTTATTCTTTAGATAGGAAAGAATTTAAACAAATTTTCTCATAACCAAAAGTCTTTTAGACATTGGTGAGAAGCCGTTATTATAGCCACTGATCACTCTGGTCAAGGCCTCTGCTCTGCTACAGTGTTGGTCAGACATGCCACATGGTGAACATCAGTGTGACAACATGCTGCATTGCTAACAAATATCTAAGGACCATTTGATGCCCCTCCTGCCAATAAAAAAGTGTGGTGGTCTTAAGGAAGTAAAACTAAGTCGGTAATGGTAGCAGGCTAATGTGGATGACATAACATTGTAAAGGAAGTCTGCAAAAGACAAAGAATAATCTAGCTAAAGTTATTGTATGTTTCACAGAGAGTGAAGCAACAACTTAAGAAGCAGTCAATGAACTTGTTTATGGATCCCCAGAGTAGAATTGATATGTATTGTGCTTTCAGCACCTATGGTAAATTTTTGAACAAAATCCAAGTTAGAAAAAAATAGTGAAAGATTCCAGGTAATTTGCTTGGAATTTTGGTAAATTTTTCAACTTTAGATTTGATTGAAGATCTTAATATAGATGTTATTCCTTATGCTGAATATGAATTTGAGGTGAAAAATTCCATTCCCAGAAATTTTGCATGTTATTAACAATTGAATATTCATTTGCTAATTACTGACTAATTAGCCTAAATATAAGTTTTTGACAACAGATTCTCATTCAGCATGCTTAATAGCACCTATGGTGAGAACTTGAACAAAATCCAAGGTGTTCAAAAATCATGAAAAAATTCTTTGAAATTTGGGTGAGATTTTGTTGAAATTTTCAACTGATTTAAATGAAAATTTCATTACAGATGTTATACCTTATGCCGAATAAGAATATAAAGTGAAAAAATTCCAATTTCTGAAAATTTTGCTTGTTATTAACACTTCTGTTATCTACCTTAATATTCATTTGGTATTTGACCAAATAACATATATATGAGATTTTATCAGCAAAGTCTTATTCAGCATGCGTAACAGCACATATGGTGAGATTTAGAACAAAATCTGTGTTCAAAAAATCATGAAAAAATCCAGGTACTTTGCTTGAAATTTGGATGAAATTTTTGTGAAATTTTCAACCTCTAGAGATCTGAATACGGATCTTAATATAGATGTTCATCCCTATGTTGAATATGAATTTAAAGTGAAAAAGTTCCATTTCCTAAACTCTTACATGTTATTGACACAGGATTATTACCTTGATACTCATTTACTAATTAACTTGCTAATTTGTCTGTATGTAAGGTTATGCCAGCAGATTCTCATTCAGCTCTCTTAATAGCACCCATAGCAAGATTTCGAACAAAATCCAAGGTGTTCAAAAAATCTTAAAAAATTCCAGGTATTTAGCTTGAAATTTTGATGGAATTTTGGTGAAATTTTCAATTTCTTAAAATCTCAATGAAAATATCAATATAGATGTTATTCCTTATGCTGAATAAGAATTTGGAGTGAAAACAATCCATTTTCTAAACTTTTCACATCCAGTGGCCTCCTTCTCAGGAGACGGGAGTCCACTGGCCTCCTTCTCAGGAGACGGAGTCCACTGGCCTCCTCCTCAGGAGACGGAGTCCACTGGCCTCCTCCTCAGGAGACGGAGTCCACTGGCCTCCTCCTCAGGATACGGAGACCACTGGCCTCCTCCTCAGGAGACGGAGACCACTGGCCTCCTTATCCAGATAGGGAGTCCTTTTTTTATATGTTGAAGGCTCCAGTCACGGAAAAAAGTCCACATCAAGGCCGGGCCCTAATTGAAATTTAGAGAGAATTAAGAAAGGGGGAAAAAAGACAGGAAAGTATTTACGAATTTTTGAGAAAGTGAAATACCTATCTCTTGAGCTAGGTCATAATTATTGGGAAAGACATGAGAAGGTAGAGAGTTCCAAAGCTTCGACGTGAAGCAATTATCCAAACATCACACCCTTGAGTTGCCGATGGCCACACAATAATCATGTGATGCAGCAGCTTGCTGAGTGTTCCATGGTCTAACTAGTGGTAGGGACACACAAGCAGCCAGCTCTCAGGAGCAAAAGCCAAAGTAATACCTACAGAAGAGGGAAAGTGAACCAACATTGCGGCATAGAGCAAGGGAGTCAAGTTTGGAAGTTAACCTTGGACACTTTCGACTCAAATTTGTCAAGTAAGGAAACACAGCTAGACCACCCCAAATGTGAAAGCAGTACTCCATACAAGGACGAATCAATCCTTTGTATAAATGGAGCAACTGTTCAGAGGAGAAAAAGTTACGACATTTAAACAGGACACCAAGTTTCTTAGAAGTAGACTTAGCTATTCTCATAATATGGGGTTTCCAAAAAAGATTGGATGCTACAGTAATACCAAGAATGTTCACTGAGTCAAGAGGTGGAATTACAAAACCGTCAAAGGAGATACGAGAGTTTTGACGAGTTTTCGATAGAGAGATAGGTAGAAATTGGGTTTTGGAGGCATTAAACTTAACTAGATTTTGTGTACCTCACTGAGATATCCTGTCCAAGTCCGAGTTTATGGTGGAAACTGTGTCAAGGCGAGATGCAGATCGAGTGAGAGAAGAGGGAGCAAAACTGAAGGATGCAGATGAATGCAGTGTTGAGTCGCCAGCGTATGAGTGCATTGGATTATTTGTGGAAGAGAGGAATTCGTTGAAAAAAAGGAGAAACAGCGAAGGGGACTGGACAGACCCTTGAGGGACACCACTGTTGATGAAGAAAAGGGGGGAAGGCTGATCCAATAGCAACAACCACATAAATAGATCAGCCGGAGAGGAAGCTAGATATAAAGGAACAAAGTGACGGAAGGAGGCCAAAAGAGGGGAGCTTAGAGATGAGACCCCGATGCCACACCCAGTCAAAGGGAGGTTGAGATAGTGTTGGGACGGAACAGTGTTGGGTTAGAGAGTGTGGGACGGTGTAGAGTCGGTGGGATGGTGTGGGATGGGACAGAGTGTGGGGTAGGATGATCTGGGATGGAATGTGTGTGTGTCTGTGTGTGTGAAGACTCACCTGGTCCAAGCTCAGCTTGCCCGCATAACCCGGGCTTTTGTCGATGAGTCCTCGATGTCTGGTATCTCATTTCTGGCACAATTCGTCTGCGTGTTCTCTGAGCGTGTTGGGTGAGGATGAAGTGCGTGGGTGGGTTAGTGTGAGGCAGTGTGGGAGTGGGAAGGTATGGGTGAATTAGGAGGGAGTCGAACACAATGGGGTGTGAGTGACTCAAACAACATGGTACTTATTTTCCATCTTCTTTTTAAATTCTTCTGTATTTTCCGGTCAAAGCCTAGTTCAGCTAGGCATCATAAGTTAGCTTTAGGTATTGAGTGATTTTGTTCTGTACTGCCGGTAGAGTGCTTAAAGAATACAATAGTAATCGCTAAGCTTCAAGTTGAACATAACATTTCACCGAATGAGCTTAAATAAGGCGATAGTAGTGAGACCTATGCATGACACGGTATATGTATACCACATCGTTCCAATTCAATCCATTCCGTGCACGCCTTTCACCCTCCTGCATGTTCAGGCCCCAATCACCCGAAATATTTTTCACTCCGTCCTTCCATCCCGTTCTCCTTGGCTAATGTAAAATTAGGTAAAACACTTACAGAAAATCAACAGAAAATATATAGTTCTAAGCAAAACGATGGTAGAAATACGCCAGCATTAATTCGTCTGCCGCTGGGGAATGAATAAGTTAGCCACTCACCGTGTCGTCTGTTTGTTTACATCTGGCGATATTTGCACGGCGCTCAATCAAGGGCTTGACTGCTATATTTCGACTGTTATGGAGGTTAGGTGAAGCTCTCATATATTCTTTTAATTCTCTACGAGTGCATTACCTTCATAAAGCTGTCAATATACGATGACTTGCCAGTGTGGTCTATCAATGGGTAATTTCCCTTGGTGCTGGAGACGCGGACTGTACTGCATGCAGCCACATGCCGTAACTTTTGAAAGGCAAACATGACTGAATGCAACTGAGTCCGAGTCTTGCAAAAATATCGGACGAGTTCAGGTGTTCAGTTCAAAAACAGACAACTCAGACAAGGGCTCTATGTTGTCCGTCTTTCCCATGTATATAAAGGGATCGAATTACGGCACCAAACTGACATGTCCCACACGGGATCAGATCCTAATGTATTTATAAACATCTGAATTCAGTGTTTATCTTATGACCCTTACTACACATGGCGCCATTGAGTGTAGTGTCCCACCGCAATAACAAGGAGAATTATCCCATTCGTTATCCCAAGCGTTCAGACAGGCAAGTTACCTTTTTGTTTTCACATTAATCGGTATTGCACATTATTAATGAACCCATCATTTTCCCTCTCCCTCGTAATCCTACTTGTTATCGTATTATTTATTATAGAACGATAAGAAATGATGGTGTTTATCCACAAAAAACATACACTCAGTTCCTTATTCATATACCAAACGATTCCATAAAAGTAAGATCATTAAGTTAAAACACGTGTGTCCGTTTTCTGATAATCTACAATTATTTCTAACACCAAATATGAAACAGTTGTTAGTATGGTGAAACTATAATCTATCTTTACTTGCGAAATTATCTGGCATTTTGTTCTGGTAGAAGTATATATCTATCATTGTTACGCCTTAAAACCTTGCAAGATACCATTTTCTTTTAAAACTCACGCAGATACAGAAAACGGTACTTAACACTATTATTTGCAAGCTAAACCTATACTAAAATTTTTAATTCAACTGCTATCATGATGATGATAGCATGCTTTACGCCTTGATATTATAATATGATGCATAAGTAATGAACAGATGAGCATATGTGAAAAAAAAAATAATGATAAGCCTAGTCAGGTCTCCCAGTACGGTTCCCCGGCAAGACGCGTGAGTGGAAAATGTCGACAATCTATTTTATGACGTAAATGTCAAGGTCAAGTGGCAGCAACAGCATAACGGAGTAGCCATTAAGACGCCAACCAAACATTATGGCGGAGGTGAAGTAGCTGCACTTCGTGACGTTGCTCCCTCACTCTGCAGTGGCGTTAGGAAGTGTGTCCTTTATTTAAAGTCAGCAAGATTCAGTTTCGCTCAATACCGCGGGATAGATTTGGCCTGAACTATGCTGAATTATATACACCGGCTGACAATAACTTAAGAGTTTAAGTGATATGAAACAAAAGTTATCATTTAGCTGTAATTCACTGATTATCATTTGGGTTTGCTAATCATAAATCTATCAATATATTCATTATGAAATGCTATGACAACTTCCGTGGTTTCTCCTGACCGCTTTATATACCCTGTTTAGACCCACTGACAGTACGTCGTCCCCTGTATACCCCCATCGCTCCAATTTGCTTCATCCCTTGCATGCCTCACACCCTCCTGCATATTCAAGCCCCGAGCCTTCAAAGCATCTTTCCCTTCATCATTACACCTCCTCCTTGGATTCCACCCTTTTTTCTTGTGCCCTCCACTTCTGACATATATACCTTTTCACTCATCCTCTCCATATATCCAAACCATCTTAGCATGCTCTTCAGATCTCTCATACATACTTCTTTTGCTAACACACCTCTCTCTTACACTACCATTTCTCAAGCGATGAACCCTCACACCACACACTGTCCTCAAACATTTCATCTTCAACATATCCACCTTCTTTACATTTTTGTCTATGGCCCACGCCTCGCATTCATACAGCACTTACGAGACTGTTATACCATCAAATATACCCATCTTTGCCCTTATAGAAAACAATGACATTTCTTTCCAGATATTGACTCAATGCGCCCAGGACCTTCGCCCTCTCACCCACCCTATGGCTCACTTTAGCTCCTTTCGTTGACATATCCACTTCCAGGTATCTAGAACATTCCAACTCCTCTAAGTTCTCTCATTTCAAATTCACACTCCAAATAACATGTCCCTTTTCACTGCTAAACCTATTTACCTTTCCTTTAATTACATTCACTTTCAGTTTTCTCTTTTCAAACACTGGCCTAGACTCAGACCAGCTTCTGCAGTTTCTCACTCGAATCTGCCACCAACTAAGCACAACCCCATCTGTACACCATGACAACTTTTTTCAATAACCTTTAATTTGGAACTTAAACGAAAGCTTTTTTGAAAATCTAAGTAAATGACATCAACTGCTTTATTTTCATCATACATGTTGATTAAATCATAAAAGGTATCATACAGATTTGTCAAACAAGATTGATTTCGTCGAAAACCATAAAAAGAATCATTTATCATGTGGCGGTGCTCCCGAAAGTAGGCTGCCCTCACCACTAGCTAGACCACGCAATGCTAGGCAAGTTGCTGCGTCACATGATTATTGTGTGGCCACCGGCAACTCAAGAGACATATACGTCGAAGCTTTGGAACTCTCTACCCTGCCATGTCTTTCCCAATAACTATGACCTTTAACACTTTAAAAGACAGGTCTTTCACTTTTTCAAAAATTCGTAAATACTTTTCCTTGTCTTTTCTTTTTTTCCATTTCATGATTCTCTACATTTCAATTCAGGCCCGGCCTTGATGTGGACTTTTGTCCGTGACTGGAGCCTTAAAAAAAAAAAAAAAAAAAAAAAAAATTTTTCCATTTCTATCCGGAAAGATGGTCTCCATATGTTTACCAAGTACAGACTTTAAGCTGATTGGGCGATGAAATCTAGGCAGTGATTGATTGCTTTATGAATATCGGTGTTACATTGGCAAACTTCCATTCCTCTGAAAAAGTTCCCGCAGCGAGTGACTTCTGAAAACAGCAGTCAAGGGTTCATTTTTTTCTCTCTCTCTCTCATTTTTCGCCTATTGTATTGTCCTGCTTGCTTTTTTTTTTTTTCTTTCATTCCTTTTAGCGTTGATAGTATATCTTCATATTGTATGTCATTGTATTACATGACGTTCTCCCCTCTTGGCATTGGAAATGAATTCGGTATATGAATTGTACTTCAACTGTAAATGAAAATGCATGGAAAAAACATCAAAAATATTTGTCATGGCTTCTTTGTCTTGAACCAAGTGATCATTTTTTGTAATTGGAGGACCAGTTTCTTGAGTAATGACTTTCTTACTTCTGCTATAACTATATATCTCTTTGGGATTTCCTTTGCTATTTCCAGCAAAGTTCCCTTCAATACTGAAGTTTATTTTGACGTATGTCGCAGATTCTTTGCGCAAATTTACGTAATATAATCTGTCATGCAACAAGCACTTGTTTGTATGTCATCGCCCCACCATGTCTGCCTCATTTTGGATAAAGTCTAATACGCACCGGCATACAATTTCCCCTACTAATTTGAAAGTTTTACTGAAGCCTTTCCAAGCTACGTCCATATAGTTTCCATAAACGATATCATTCCAAATTTGTATGTCAAGAGCAATGCGAAGATCACGTAAATTTACAAGTTTAAAATCTGGTATTTCCTGGCATTCCTGGCAATGTTGAAAGGTACCTCAAAAGTGATTTGCCGGTGATCACTTACACCACACTTTTCTCAAGCTTCAATCATCATTAACGAAATCCCCATTTGCAGCTAGAACTACATCTAATACGCTCCCGTCGCCTGTAGGATTCTCAACTACTTATGCTCGCGAAATATCAAACAGATTCAAATACAGCCCACGCCCGGTGATAGTGAAGGATTCTTCCCACCTAGAGCGCGTTATGTAGCGCCAAGAACAGACAAAGAAAGGATGCATCGCTCACATCCATGCTCTAGCTCCCAGGTGTAATGCACCGAAACCACAGCCCCCTGTTCACCACCAGGCCCTATGGTTTCCCCCGGCCGCTGCACGTGCCTGGTTCAGTCCACTGGCAGCACGTCGACTCCTGTATACCACATCGTTCCAATTCAATCCATTCCGTGCACGCCTTTCACCCTCCTGCATGTTCAGGCCCCAATCACCC
>JAYMFT010137113.1:0-12910 GCA_038088735.1 Panulirus argus
CCCCTGGGATATATATATATATATATATATATATATATATATATATATATATTGACATTTATATTTAGATATGAAGTGGATGTTACTTCTATATTTTTTTATTCACTTCATGACAACTAGGGTAATTACAAATAAAAAATGAACAGTATCAAAGGAGCTGCATATTGAGTGTAGATATTTTCCTCAGTATTTGATAATGAACCAAAGGAATTTTTAGGCTCTGTGGAATGTGAAAACTATATTGATTCATACCCTTCTTTGGATTAAACAATGCAAAAATCACAAACATGTGAATTATGCACTGTTTCAGGGAGAAAGGTGAAATACTCTTTCCATTTAGTATTTTCAGTATTGTCCTTAATGTAAAATTTCATTGTTTTAGAAAATTACATTTAGTACATTTAGTATATTCAGTATTGTCCTTAGTGTGAAATTTCATTGTTTTAGAAAAATTACCTCATATGTTCATCTGAAGCATTTAAGACAGTGATCATAGTGCATTACTGGCCTCCCTGGGTTGCTGGTTTCTCCTCTTGGACAAGTTTTGGAAGCTCCGCTTCCTCTTGCAGCCTCTCGCTAATGTTCCTTTTAAAAAAATATACCAATTTTACTTTTTTTATGTTTTTTTCATTTTTTCTAAGAGATACATTTATAGTATGATTTTTCAAGGGAGTGAAATATTGTTGTATAAAACATTACAAAATACAAATAGTTACTTCAAGTTTAATATCAGTACTAAGACTATGATGAGATAATATTTTAATTTCTTTGCCAAGTTAGCAGACTACAAAATTTTATTATATAAACGAATGAGTGAGGAAAGGTTGACAAAGAAGGTATATGTTTCAGAGGTGCAGGGAACAAGGAGAAGTGGTAGATCAAGTTGAAGGTGGAAGGATGGAGTGAAAGGGATTTAGAGCAGATGGGGCCTGAACATGGTGGAGGGTGAAAGGTGTGCCTGGAATAGAGTGAAATGGAACGATGTGGTATACTGGGGTCTACGTGCTGTCAATGGGCTGAACCAGGGCATATGAAGCATCTGGGGTAAACCACAGAAAGGTCGGTGGGGCCTGCATGTGGAAAGGGAGCTGTGGTTTCAGTGCATTACACACGATAGCTAGAGACTGAGTGTGAGCGAATGTGGCCATTTCATCTGTCTCCTGGCTCTACCTCACCAGCACAGGGGGTGGCGATGCTATTTCCAGTGGGGCGGGGTGGCATCAGGAGTGGATGGGGGTGAGCAAGTGTAAATATGTATATGTGTATATGTGTATGTGTATGTATGTTTATATGTGTATGTTGATATGTATATATATGTATTGTACATATGTGTACATTTATGTATATATGTGCGTATATGGGGAATGGGTCTTTCTTCATCTGTTTCCTGGCGCTACCTTGCTGATGTGGGAAACAGCGATCAAATATAATAATAATAATAATAATAATAATAATAATAATAATAATAATAATTGTTACATTTTCTTTTGTTTGACAGGGTTCGTCTCAGAGTCCGCCACGTGGTGTGTCATCCGTCTCACAGTTTGTACCCCTTTCCTCATCGGACTCCTCCTCCTCAGCTACCCCTAGGAAGACTTCAACTGATCCCACCACTGAGTCATCCCTGCCTTCACATCGTCTCAACCACCAGACAGGCAACAGACCTACCACCACACCCTCCCACCTCCCACCTTATGGAAAGGGTAGTGGTGGTAAGAGTGCTACTGAATCAGTGCCTTCCATCCTCAAGGCCTCTGATCTTCGTATAACCAATGGGTCACACTCTCTCCCACCACAAAATGGCAAGCACCATAATGTTTCCCATACACATGAACGTCACCATTCAGCACATCTACACATGCAGGTTGCCTACCCACACTTCCAGCATCCCTTGCCACCTCACCAACTTCAAGTGCACCATCTCCATGCAAATCCTCATGCTCATCACATTCCCCAGAAGATACCTGCACATCCTCACCACCATACTCAACAGCTCCAGACACATCAACACTTTCCTGCCCATGCAACACATCCTTCTCTCTATTACCCCCACTTGGTGACACCCATGATGCCACATTACCCAACAGATAAGGTGAGTATAAGTCTTCTTCAGATTTGGATGTTCTCCAGTTTGAGTATGCAGTAGATATTTTTTGTGCAGTACTCATGTGACTTATAAATGGAATTAGAAACATTAGGAATTATAATCAATGAGCCAGTTTCTTTGAGTAAAGTGAGGTTCTGAACAAATAATGCTTGAAAGAAATCAATTTCATCTCATAAAGGAATACTTCATGATTGCCACCAACAGTTAGTAACATCACAGAAGCAATACTGTATGTGTTTATACATAAAAATTCAAACCTCTCTTTCTAGGATCACCAGCTGCCACAAAGACAGAAGAAAAAGGATGGCAAAAAATGCAAAAATAGGGATGGGAAAAAGGAAAAGAAAAAGACCAAGAAGAGTAAGAAAGAGTTAACCGATGAGCAGATTGAACGAACCTACACTGGGTTGGACAGGGAAATTGCTGAGGAATTCATAGACTCTACCATGGAGCCAGGTATCTCCATCCAGAAAGCCTTCAATAACAACAGCTTTGAACAAGATTCTTTCTAAAGATTATAAAACTATTTCAGATGTGTTTGTGTTAACAGATTTTTTTTATGAAACTGAAGCTAAAATTAACATGATTTTGCATTTATTTTGAGAGTAATGTATGTATCAAATGGTATTTTTCTTGGTTGTGCTGTGCAGCATATAGAGAACAACATACAGTGTGAAAGTTAAATTGCTGTGGTATAACAGGAGAGCATTTCATAATCTGGTTATAACTGTACTGCTTGCCAGTCAGTTTGGTTTCAGTGCTATGTAGTGCCTTTTTGTGAATGGTCTCCAACAATGCCCATGAATTCAGATGATCATAAAAGTTTTGCATTAATGCAAAGTTTTTCTTCCTTTTATTTGCAGTTTACATTTATCACATTAGTCTAACTAGACCCTTCAGACTGTATAATGCACTTCTTTATGTAAAATATATCGATTGTAAAAAACTAATGAAAATTTTCATATTTTTCATTATTTTTTATCTTAAGAGTGCCATCAGTTCAGATGCAAATAATTTTGTAAGAGATGTGTAAATATTTGGTCATAGAGCTTAAGGTTAATGTCATATCTCTTTTATAAGCACAGAATTTTTGCAGTGAATAGATGTAAGCTCCTTGCATGTACACCTGTAAAACTTTTCTTTCACAGTTGTTTACTGTTTTGTATGTCAGCAAGGTAGCACCTGGAACAGATGAAGAAAAGGCCATTCTTTTGCTTGCATCCATTCGTTAGCTGTCATGTGTAATGCACTGAAACCACAGCCCCCTATCCACATCCAAGCCCCACAGACTTTTCTGTTTTATCCCCCATCTGTTTCATGTGTCCTGGTTCAGTCCATAGACAGTACATCATCCCATGTGTACCACATCGCTCCAGTTCTCTCTAACCCCTGCGTGTATAGTTCACTTTCCTTCATGTTCAGGCCCCAAGCACTCATAATCTTTTTTATTACATCTCCAGTTTGGTCTACCCCCTTCTCCCTGTCTTTCCCTACCCCTAATTGTGACTCACATACCATCTTTGTCGATCTCTCCTCACTCTTTCTTGCCATGCCATTTCAGCGCACCCTCTTCAACTTTCTCAGTAACACTTTTCTTCATACCCTTGTCTTACCCTTTTATCACTTACTTGCTCAGTCCAACTCACACCACATATTGTCCTCAAACATTTAATTTTCAACACATCCATCCTCCCCTGCACATTCTCATCTATACCCCATGTCTCACATCTATACAGCATTAATAGGACTACTATACCTTCAAACATACCCAATTTTGCCCTTTCCGATAATGACCCCTCTTTCCACATATTCTCTGATGCTCCCAGAACCTTTGCCCCCTCATCCATTATGTGACTCACTTCCACTTCCATGGTTGCATTTGCCTCCATATCCACTTCCAGGTACTTAAAGCACTCCATATTTTGTCCATTCAGACTCATACCCCAAATGACCTGTCCTTTTGTATTGCTTAAGCTGATGATTTTGCTTTTCCTCATATTTACTCTCAACTTCTGCCTTTCACACACCCTCCCAAACTCAGACACCATCTTCAGCAGTTTCTCTGTTGATTCTCCCACCAGTGCTGCATCATCATCAAACAACTGACTCACATCCATGGCCACCAGCACACCCTTGCATTTACCTGCCTCACCATCCCATCCATAAACAAATTCAATATCCTTGGTAACATCACTCACCCTTACCACGAACCAACCTTCATCTGGAACCATTCACCCTTCTTTCTAACTACTCGCACACATGGCTTACAAACCAGATAAAAACTTTTCACTGCTTTTATAAGTGTTCCTCCCACACAGGTATTCTTAACACCTTCCATGAAGCATATTTGTCTGCCCCATCATGAGATTTCTCCAGATCCATAAAGGCACGTACAAATCCATTTTTCTTTGTCTCACACATTGTTTAAAGCAAACACTTGATCCACAAGTCCTTTGCCACTCCTGAAACTACATTTTCACTCCCCATCAGATGCCTCGTACATGCCTTCATCCTCTCAAGTCATCATTCAACCATACAACTTAAAAGATACACTCAACAGACTTTTACCTCTGTAGACCAAACATTCACCTTTGTCTTCCTTGCTTTTATGCATACATTCTTTCGATTCTCAGGCACGCCACCATGATCTATACATACAATGAAAACGCTCACCATCCAATCAACAGCATAGTCACCCCGTTTTAAAAATTCAGCTGCAGTACCATCCATTCTAGCCGCCTTGCCACATTTCATCCTACACATGACTTTCACTACCTGTTCTATCTTCACCAAACCATTGTCTATGCCTCTCTCACTTTGCATACCTCTGAAACCCAAACATTCTATATCTTCTACCCAGTCATCAAACACAATCAACAGTCCCTTGAAATACTCACTGCATCTCCTCCTCACCTCATTACTACCTGTTATCATTTCCATGTTTGCCCCCTTTCAACGATATTCCCATTTATTCTCTTATTTTTCTTACACTGTTAACCTTCCAAAACATTCTCCCAAAAGTTTACTGAAATTTGTTCACCCTAAGTCACATTTGCTTTTTCTTTCAACCTCTTCATGCTCCTGTTGACCTTCTGCTGCTTTCTCTTGTACATCATGCAATCATTTGCACTCCTTCCTTGTACATATCACCCATACACCTCTCTTTTTTTCTTTCACTAGCATCTTTACTTCATCATCCTGTCACTTTTTACCCTTTTTCACCAGCCCAACTCCCAACCTTGCATGCCACACACTTCTCTCACATGGCAGAACTGCTTTCCTAAATATTTCCCATTTATTGCTTCATTTACTGTTATCTTTTGCTATTCTACACCCTATCTATTTCGGTATTTCTTCACACAAGTCTTTTTCAAGCTCACTTACTTTTACCACCCTCTTCTCCATAAAGTTTTACAAATATTCACTGTTACCATCACCAGATAATGATCAAACTTCCCACCATCTGCCCCTCTTAACATATTGCATGCCTGTCAGTTAAAATGTAATCCAGTAATGCCCTCTTACCATCGTCCCTACTCGCCCACATATACTTATGTATCTCCCTCTTTTTAAACCAGGTATTCACATTCACCAAACATATTTCAGCACATAACTCTGCAAGCTGTTTACCATTCCTATTCACCTCACTGAATACCTCATGTCTTCCAATTATACCCTCAACTGCCACATTACTCACTTTTGCACTTAGATACCCAATACTGATTGCTGATCACTTATATCACAGTTGCAGACACAACCACTCATCTGCTCCAAAAACACTTGACTTTCATCAATTTGTTCTTATGGACTGGTGCATAAGTAGAGATAATCACCCATTTTCATTTTTACCCACATCAGTTTGTAGATCAGTTCCTTATACTCGTACACATTCCCACAGCTCTGCTTTAACAATAATGGAACTTTCTTTGCTTTTGTCTTCACACATACTTCTGACTTTACTCCAGAGACATTCTCAAAACCATTCTTCTCCTTTACCCTTGAGTTTTGTTTCACTCAGAGCCAGGACATCTAGGTTCTTTTCCTCATACCTATCTCTCCCTCCTCATCTCTGTATGATTATATAATCAAAAAAAATTTTTTTGTAAGTATATTTTGTAAGTAATATGTTAATGTATGTCATCAGAACTCGGATTATTATTGAAAGTGTTACCAGTTGCACCATCATGAAAGTGATACTGTAAATATGTTTATGAAATAGTGCAGTACTGTCACTGCTGCTCAAAAGTATGTGTCTGTTGTATGTTAAATTTTGTAAATACTGCATGATGTAAATATGATTGTGAAGAATAATTGTATAATTGCCAACCTTTCCACAATATATATATATATATATATATATATATATATATATATGAAAAGTCAGTGTAATCTACATGGTTTCAAAATGACCATAAATTTGGAGTCTATGCAATTTGAAGGTAAGAAGAAACAAACAAGGCTTTATATATATATATATATATATATATTCTTGTTTGTTTCTTGTTACCTTCAAATTGCATAGACTCCAAATTTATAGTCATTTTGAAACCATGTCTATTACACTACCTTTTCAACGCTTATTCAAGTTGGGTGACATAACAGATTTATTAAAATGAAGGCACCTAATCACCAAAGGTACCCTTTAAAATTCATATAAGACACTGAAGCCATGAATAGTGGATGTAGGTACTTCAGATCTGATGGCACCACGCGAGAATTTTAACGATATAATTATGGGTGGAAACAAAATAGTTACCCCTATCGTAGTAACATTTTTCTATGGTAGTTTATCAAAGAAAATGGATTGAATATCATGGGTAACTATACTATTGTATGGTAGGGAATAATGGTTACCCATATAATATATAACCATTTTCTGTGGTAGTATATTATAGAAAATTGTTAGAATCTCAGAATGAGTTGTGAAAGGAAAGGGTCCATGTCGCATTATTTGTGTGACAATCCCAGCAAACAGCATTACCTACCCATGTGACAAGCCCAACAAATAATTTCATACTTACATGTGGACTACTGGCATTCCGTCCACAAACACAGTCTTTCATTGTCACATATAACACTGTATAAGAGTTACCTTCTGCCAGTGTGGCCTGTTAAGGGTGAGGCACTAAAGATTAAGAAGCAGCACAAAAGTTCATCAGTTTTAAACTCTGCCACTGACCTGTTAAATGTGAGGCACTATAAGCTTTGAAGCAGCACAGAAAGCCACCAGTTGTGAACATTTTACCACGGCTACCTCCTTAAGGGAGGAGTTCACAAAGGGAACAAGCATCAGATATATAGATGAATTTTATGCTAAGAAACAAAAATAATAGTTACCCATAAATATGAAAACGTTTTCTATGGTATTTATTTATATCATAGAAAACATATGTAAGGGGTAACTATTTTAAAAATATTTTTTTTTTTATTTTCAACATTTGTCAGTGTATGGTCATCAACGATACTTTATATTCAACCAGCGGGATTAAATTATAGTATGTATTATCTATGTCTATTTTTAATAGATACGCATATTTTAGGAGATACAAACAAATAAAGTAGGTTTTTAAAATTCATAGTCAGCATAATTTATGCAATTATGCAAATGTTTTCCAAAACCTTATAAAATTAAAGCTTAACAAAAAATTTGCTCTAAAGAACAAGGAAAAAAAATCATGACATTATCTTAAGGTAGAAATGTTTTTGAAGGTCACCTTTATTAAATATGCAGCAGAGATTTCGCTTAGCCCCTCATAATTTGCCACTCTTATGTGTTCTGTCTCTTAATGCACCCCAGGAGGAAAAGCTGTATGGAATATGTTGATATACAGTCGAAAATAACTGCAGGAGTATTGTACTGACTCTTGAAGCTGCCCATTGACCACGTCAAAGGCAAATTCAGTGAAGAGAAACTGACTCCACCAAGGAGAGTCAATTGCAGTATTGACAAATCAGCATGAAACACCCAGTTCTGCAAGTTGTAGCTGTCTGAAAATGATATATTTATGTTTATAATTTATTTATTATACTTGATAAAAAAAAAATCCTACCAAACCTAGCTTCAAAACTATATTCAGACCAATAAATACCATTAACACCAAGAACATCCAATAACAAAGGTTTTAGCTTTAGCAAAATTACATATATCAAAGAAATGTAATCTACAGTGTCATAAGGATAAAACCAAGAAAATCTACCTTCAAAAATACTCTTCAGGTATTAGATAACATTATCAATAAATCGGCCCAGAACACGTATCTAAAAATTATGTATAATATCTAGGAAAATAGAATTGAATGAATTATAAGGAAAAATTCCACCAAAGCTATCTTTAAAACTCCATTCTGGACCCCAAACAACATTTCATGAGCTGTACCCTAAATTTGGCCAATGGTCACCATATCAATAAAGTCTGCTTATATAAATATAATCTACAGTATCCATCTATCTATCTATATATCTAATGCCTATCCATTGGCAAGGAACATCAAATTTCTAAGGTTTTAACTGTATGAAAATGATATATATATATATTATCTAGGTAAAGGTGATTCACACAATGCTAAGTAAATATACCACCAACACTACCTTTAAAACTCCACTCTGGGAATTACATATCTCTACTGATAAACTGGCCCAGAAAACCTGATAATGGCGGTCTAAGCTTATCCAAAATGAAACATGTTACTTACATAAAAATAACCAACAATATCATAAGGATAAAACCTAAAAAATCACTCTTTTAAACTATATTCCAAGCTCTAAGTAGCATTTTTGACAAATCTGCCACTAACACTATGTTCTGTAGGATATGAAGATGATACCTATTATCTAGGCAAAAAGGATTTACACAATGGTATGGAAAAGTTGCACCAAACACATCTTTAAAACTCTGTTCTGGACTTTAAATACTACTACTGATAAATCAGCCTGGAACACCTGATCATGAAGGTCTCACCTAAAATGACACATTTTATTCAAATACGAGTAATCTAAAATATCACAGGATAAACACCACAAAATTTACCTTGAAAACTACAATCCAGGGTTTAAAGCTGAAAAAAAAAAAAAAAATGGAAAACCCAGTTCTGTAGGCCTTAGGTATCTGAAAATGATAAATAGTATCAAGGTAAACAGAACTTATACAATCCTAAGAGAAAAAAATCCCACCAAATCCACCTATAAAATAATTCAGCGAACACCAGATTTTAAAGGCCTTAGGTCACCCAATTTTACACATATTTCTTAGATGAATGAGTGAATGTAATCTACAATAATATATGGATAAAACACAGAAAGTCTATCTTCTAAACTCCTTTCAGGGTTCAAAGGAGCATTAATGACAAATTGGACCAAAACATCATGTTCTGTAGTTCTCTGCTATCTGAAAAAGATATATTTTATCTCGGTAAAGGGGACTTACACAATGCTAATAAAAATTCCATCATACCTTCCTTTAAAATTCCAATCTGGGCTCTTAATACCATTACTGAGAAACTGCCTCAGAACACCCACTTTAGAAGGTCATAGTTTACCCAAAATTACATACAGTACACAGATGAATGAAATCGATAATATCATAAAGATAAAACACAGAAAATCTACCTTCAAAACTCTGTTCCGGTCTCTAAGTACCGTTACTGACAAACTCGCCTAGAAAATCCAGTTCCACAGGTCTTCACTATGTGTAAATGATGTATATTATCAAAGTAAAGGTAATTTCCACAATCCTAAGAAAAATATCCCACTGTAACAACCTTGAAAACTCCATTCTTGAGTTTAAATACCATTATTGATAAATCTGATTTTGAAGGTCATATAGACTACCCAGAATTATATACATTATTTAGATGAATGTAATCTACAATATCAAGAGGGAAAACCCAGAAAATCAACCTTTTAAACTCTATTCTAGGCTCTAAGTGGCATAACTGACAAATCAGCTTGAAACAGTTCAATGATACTTGGCAATCTGTAAATGATACATACGATCAAGGTGAATGATATTTACCCAATGTTGAGCAATAACCTCATCTAACCAACTATCAGAAATTCATTCTGAACTCTATTTACCAATGTTGAGGAATAACCTCATCTAACCAACTATCAGAAATCCATTATGAACTCTAAGTACTTGTACTGATAAATCTGCAAGGATGGCCCGATTCTAAACAGCTTACCCAAAATCACACAACTTATTTACATAAATGTCATCTACAGGTATTCAGGATAAGACCAAGGAAATCTACCTTTAAAACTCTTTTTAGGTCTCTAAGTTGCATTATTGAAGAATCAGCCCGGAACACCCACTTCTGAAGGTCTTACCTGTCTGAAAATAATACATTATTTTCTAAGTAAAGGGGATTTACACAATGAATGTGAAAATTTTAACCAACCTACCAATAAAACTCCATTCACGGTTATTAATATCATAACTGATAAATTGGCACTGGACACCCAACTACAAAGGTATCAGCTTACCTGAAATGACACATACTGTGTAGGTACATGTAATTCAAAACATAAGGATAAAATCCACAAAATATACCTTTAAAGCTCCATTCCAGGCCAAATTGCATTGTTCAAAAATCAGCATGGAACACTTAGTTCTATTGGCCTTTGGTATTTGAATATTATATAAATGATTTTCAAAAATAGGCACAGAACAGCCAGTTCTATTGGCCTTAGCTATTTGAAAATTATATATATCATTTAGATAAATGTGATTTCACAATGCTAAGGAAACAATCCTACCATACCCCCCTATAAAACTCCACTTTGAGCCCTAAATATGATATGGATAATCAGCAGAGAATGATACACGTTACTTACATAAATGTAATCTACAATATCATAAGGATAAAACCCAGAAGATCTGCTTTCAAAACTCATTTCAGGGCTCTAAGTAGCATTACTGACAAATCAGCCTGGAACATCCAGTTCCATAGGTTGCAACTATCTGAAAATGATACATATTATCTATGTAAAGGAGATTTAAAGAATGCTAATAAAAAATCCCACAATTTCTCCCTTTGAAACTCCATTCAGGGCTTTTAATGTCACAAATGAGAAGTTGGCCAGGAACACCCTATTCAGAAAGTCATACCTTGCCCATAATTACATACATTGCTTAGATGAATGTAATCAATAGCATCATAATGATAAAACCCATAAAATCTACCTTTAAAACTCCTTTCAATGTTCTAAATAGCGTTTCTGACATATCGGCTTGGAACACCCAGTTACATAGATCTTAGCTATCGGAAAACTATCTATATTATCTAGGTAAGGGGGAATTCCATAATCCAAAGGAAAATACCCCACCAAAACTACCTTTAACATTCCTTTATTGATTCTAAATACCCTTACTGATAAATGGAACTGAAACACCTGAATTCTGAGGTCACATAGCCTACCCAGAATTATGTATATTACTAAGATGAATTTAAAATATAATATTATATGAATACAACCCAGAAAATCTACCTTTAAAACTCAGTTCCAGGCTCTAAGTAGCATTACTCACAAACTGATCTAGAACACCATCAAAAAATGATACACATTGTCAAAGTACAGACTCACCCATATGCTAAGGGAAAACCCCACCAAACCTACTTAGAAATTCTATTCTTGGCTCTAAATACCATTATTGATAAATCGACCAAAATCACTGATTAAAGCAATCTTGTTCAAAAAGAAACACATTACTTAGATAAAAGTTATCTACAATATTATGAAGATAAAACCCAGAAAATCTACCTTTAAAACTCCTCTTTCAGGGCTTGAAGTAGTATTACTATCAAATTGGCCTGGAACACTCAATTCCAAAGATCTTATCTGTCTCAAAATTATATAATAATGATATATCCTTATGGTATAAGGAATTTACACACACACACACAAAGAAAAAATAAATAAACAAATGAAACCTACCTTTAAAACAACATTATGGGCTCTTCATACCAATATTCATAAATTGGTTCAGAACAACCAATTATGAATGTCTCACATAGATAAAACTATGAAAAATCTATCTTCATCACTCCTTTCAGGTTTTTAAATAACATTATTGACAAATCAGCTTGAAACATCAAGTTCTAAACATCTCAACTATCTTACAATGATACATTTTGTCGAGGTAAAGTAGATTTAAACAATGCTAACAAAAACCTCATCAAATCAACCTTTAAAACTCTGTTCTGGTTCTCATTACTCCAAAATTAAGAAATAAGCCCAAAGCAACTGATTTACATAATCACAGCTTAACCAAAATTACGCACATAACTTAAAATGAATGAATGTTATCTACAGTATCATAAACATAAACCCTAAAAAATCTACAAATAAAACCCTACTCCATGCTCTAAGTACCAGTACATATTAATAAACTGGCATGGAACATTGTTCTGTACATCTTACCTAACTGAAAATGATGTATATGATCTGAGTACAGTGGATTTCCAAAATGCCAAGGAAAAAGTCTCATCAAATGTGCCTTTTAAAAGTCCATTCATGGCTATAAATACTATTATCAATATATGGTGTTGGAACACCAGATTTTGAAGGCAATAGCTTTAAAAAAATTATAGACATTACTAAGGTGAATTTAATCTACAATATAACAAGGATAAAAACCCCACCAAAAAATCTAACATCAAACCTGTTCTGGGCTCTAAATACCATAGTTGACAGATATACTTCCCCTGTATTCCCTGCGTGTCATAGGAGGTGACTAAAAGGGGCGGGAGTGGGGGGCTGGAAACCCTCCCCTTCTTGTATTTTCAATTTCTAAAAAGGGAAACA
>JAYMFT010137124.1:0-12909 GCA_038088735.1 Panulirus argus
TATATATATATATATATATATATATATATATATATATATATATATATATATATATATATATTTATATGTGTGTGTGTGTTTGTGTGTGTGTGTGTGTGTCGCACCCCCAACAAACTAAGCTGTACGTATCATTTCCGCTCTGGCCGCTAAAGCTTCCATACGACATCCACCATCAATTACCGTCAGCTGTTAATCATACTGGAAGGCTGGATGACACATATTAACTCTTTATTGGTGCGTAGGTTCAAGGCCGAGGGTCTGGGTGTCGAGGGAGGGGAGTACCGACCTTACGCGAGGGCGAGGCGCATGTGGCACTGTGATGGCCCGGACGACCATGCCCTCCCACCAGAGGCGTTATCTTCCCCCGTTGGCTCCTGGTCACGTACGGCTGTGACGGCCTCGTTGCTGCTACTGCCGCGGCGCAGCACGCGTTACCTGCCACCCCTGTTACTGCTGACACGCGTTACCTGCCACAACTGTTACTGCTGACACTCGTTGTTACCTGCCTCTCCGCTGCTGCCAACACTCGTTTTGCTGTCTCCCCGCTGCTGCCAACACTCGTTATCTACCTCTCTGTTCCTGCCAGCACTCGTTACTTACCGACTCGTTACTGCCAACACTAGTTGGCTTCGTGCGTTTAGTGTTAGCGATCGTTGGTTACACCCAAAGCCTGTTAGCCGTGGCGCCTTCCTACTAGCATAGGTTAGCTGGATACTTCTGCGCTCTGGATAAACACCTGAGAGAAGCCTATGTCCATAGTAGAGGAAGTTTTACAGGGCAAATTTCATGGTTTATACATGCATGTTAGTTCTTCATTGTACGGTTAAAATAAGTTACCTTTTTTCTCTTTTTTTCGCATGGCCAGCTCTCTAGCTTCCGTCCTCTCCCTTGAGCTAAACTCCTCCGCTTTTTTTTACCAGGTACAATTTTTGGGGTTCCCTGTCGTTGGACTCCTCCACACAGTCTGTTTTATTTCCTATAATGTGGTGGCGAGACTAGCGAGACATAATATGATTTGGATCTCACCCGCACCGTAAATAATCTTCCGAACACCTAGTCCGTGTACTTGAAGGCAGTTTTGACGCCGAGTAGTGTATGTGATTCACTTCCTTTATAACCTTCCTCATATAGTTTTCCCGGTAAGGGACGAGGCACTATATTAAGGGCCTGAGTCCCTCTCACAGTCGGATTCCTATGATTTTGCCTCTCGTGAAGTGTGAGGGTCACAGCCTGGCTTCATTTCACGGTTTCCTGATTTCATTACTTTACATTTGGGTTGGTGTGATTTTCAGTGACTATGTCTCTGACCAGCACTGGGGCTTGTTTTGGGTTTTCTCGCGGGTTATTATAGTTCAGAATGTCCACCATGTATCTCTCGTAAGTCTAGACTATCTTCAGGTTTATTCATTCATGCTGTGGTTCGAGGTGTGACGAGTCATTTAAGCAGGTCGTGAATAACAGCGGACCCAACGGTGATTCCTGGGGGACTCCATTTGCAACTTATACCTGTGTTGTATGTCGTCGTTTCTCTTTTATTCAGGTAAATTTCGATTTACCGATGAGAACTTGAATTTTGTCTGCCAGATTTTTTTCCGTTTTTCTTTTCATCATTCTTTTTTCCCTCCAGTGTCCTTTGGTGGGAATGGAGTCATAGTCCTTTTGGCAGTCACAAGGAAACAAAAAAATGACAATAATCCACTCATCTCTCTTGCCTGCACGTTTCTGCTCACTGTCATACAAGTCCAGATATGACTTCATTACTCTGGACCCATATCCTATTCATTCCCCCTGATTACTTGTTGCATTAGCTTACATAACCTGCGCTTATCAGTGTATGTACATTTCGTTGCTTTTATAAGAAAGAGGCAATCACCGTTCTCCTCTCTTCCACTCCCTCTTCGCCGATATCTTCCTCTAGCAGGTTCATAAACAGCATCTCACATGGTCTGTCGAAAGTCTCAGCGCATTTCTAGAGTACGTAGGGCGAAGTGACGTCAAGAATGTATGCTTTATACAAAAACTGATCCTTCACATAGCTCCTCAGGTTTTGTCTAACAGTGCCAATGCTTTCCTTGGTCTCTCATGATCCCAGTTGGGTAGTGTCGTGTGTGTGTGTGTGTGTGCGTGTATGTGTGTTTACCTCTTTGTGCTGTACAGAGAGGGAGGTGATCGCTCGTATGTGATAACTGTCTACCACGATGAGAGTGTTTGGCACTCACATGTGTACCCGCGCGTCCACACGTTTAAGGTTTTATGTTGTATCATTTTTTTTAAGGTTTACATGTACTTTCGTTACCCGAGTTAAAAAAAAGAAAAAAAAAATTATAATCCACTAAATCAGTTTTTTCACACGTCTCACATTGGATTACTTATGAGGAAGTTGTCTTTTGTGCATTTCATCTAGAGTTTGTTCATTTTACATATGTATCCAAAAGATTTTTTTCAGATTTTCTGTTGTGACATTAGATATGTATGGTAATCGAAATGTTACAGCAAAGAGTCATCATTAGAATGAAATTGCTATATTTTCTTTTTCCAGATTATCTTCACTTTTTTTACGTTTCTTGGGCTTTTGTTTCGTACATGTAAGATTATAATTATTGATGGTTCTTTTGCTGAAGAGCCGTCTTGAAATCCAAGGGTTCTTTTAACAGCTTGAAATGAAAAAGAAAATGAATGGTAGGCTATAACATTATACCTGACACACGTCGTTAGTATTTCAGCGGTGAACGCGCAATAGGCTATGGGTTAAGCATCTCTGCCTAATATATATAGCTGCTTCAGCCCACCTCCATCTCTTGAGACCAACCACCCCCCAGTGGGTCAGGTATTTCTGTATGCTGATAGGATGAAATGGCATCGTTCGTACATGTGTAGTTGATCAGTATTTTACTCTGTACTCCCTCTGGGAGACTGGAGGTATACACCACCAGAGACTTGACAATATTCGGACCACTACACGTAAGACTTGCATACATGAGTGCAGGACACATCGATGGTCCAGTAGAGCAGGCCCCACCGCGACACCACAACGCTCTGATTCATCTTATTTCAGACCACCAGACCAAACATGGACACAGCAGACCAACATATACTCTTTCAGCAGACCGTACCACACCACACCCTGGACTCATCGGACCAACGGACCACACCACCCCGGACTCATCAGACCAACGGACCACACCACCCTGGACAACAACAGACCAACGTACTCTTTCATCACCCTAGACTACACCTTCGACACGACAGAACCTAACCAGACAACTTGCAACATTGTCTCGTTAGATACATAGAGAGACATAACATGTCTACCACAACCCGTGATGTCTGGGCGCATATGGGGATGACGACCAGCCAGCCCCCCCAGTGTACCCTACTGCGCTGTACTTAAAAAGCTCGTGTGGATGAAATAAGAAAAAGAAATATATTTCTTAAGGTGATTGTGGGTGTTGAGGGGATCGCATACATTTATCTTTTACGTTGTGAATGTTTAAGAGGGACGATTTAGTATTCAGTGGCCTCTCTCTCGGAGAGTCGTTGTTGGCGCGTACTCTCACGGTATTTTCTTCAATTTTTTTTTTACGACTTTACGCAGTTTTAAGAGATAGTTCAGACCAGCTCGGTAAGCGGCTTATGGCGAAATCCACCGACATCTTGTTAGATTAACCTCATCTCTCGTAAAGCCGGTGGGTGATACCCGTGTGAAGGCTGGCGAGTAAAGAAGGCGACACAGCCAACTAGACTGAACGTCATCAAACGTTTCGCTTCACTTTCAGCCGATTAGCTAGTGCCTGAACTCCATGAACGTTTTACCACACGGCGACAAACAACGTCATAAATCATGATATTAAAGTCTTATTTTCGTGACTTGCAGAGAGAGAGAGAGAGAGAGTTGAAATACGACAAAGAAGCAACGAAAACTTTTATTCATATCAATCACTCTTTGTCAGTGGGAGCGTCGAAGACTTAATCATCATATCGTAAGGGTTCCCTGCAGCAGGTTTTATTCAGTGGCTCTGAGACAGATGAGGAAAATGTACAGCAACGGGGCTGATATGTGTGCTGCACGCAACGTGAGAAGTCTGATTGAAAAAAAATGAAAATAAAAGGAGAGAGAAAACAAGAAAAAATCGTATTTTAGTCAGAGGAATGATAAAGATAGTGTATGTGTATGTGTGTGTGTGTGTGTGTGTGTGTGTGTGTGTGTGTGTGTGTGTCTCCGGGGTACAAATACGCAAAAAAGAAGTACAAGGGTGCAAAGAAGATGGGTATTCTTCGGCAGAGAAAACTGAAGAATACGTGGAGGTAAATCTGGACAAGGACCTGGAAGGGGAATCGTTGGAAGAGGAGCGAGTAAATGATGGGTTATTGTGACAGAGATTAGCGACGGAGGAGGAACTGCTGGGCGTAATGGGAGGGTCTGGTGCTCCGGTAGGGATGTCAGGAAGAGGCCAGACAGGAAGTCATCGGGGGGGACCTGGAGGACTCCAGGGTGAGGAGCGTCTGCGAGAGAAATAACAGTAATATGAACTTGATCTAAATGAATACACGCGAACTGGTGATGAAGGTTTCCTGTTGTCATATGATAAAAAGTGATTAAAAAGGAAGAAAGAGTACGAGTGAAGGATGTAGCTCAAGAGAAGGCAGGTCTTCAGTTCGACGCACACAGACATAGGGACTGGAAAGAGGAAAGAGAGAACATCGGAGACGTATGAACTGGATGGCAGGGAAGACGAGTATGTTTACTTCTTAGTTAACTAAGAGGCCAGGAGGTAAGTTTTTTAGGGACTAACCACAGTGCCAGAAGAGTGTCGTAAGCCATAGGTAATGGATTTTTGTTTTGAGGTTAGGAATCGGAAGAGAGATGAATAAAAGGCTTTCAAAGCCGAAGGAGAGAAGAGAGTGTAGACTTGGGTGGGTGATGGACGTTCGGAGAGGAAGAAAGTGCAGTGCAGTTAACATTGTTGATGCAGGTAGGAAAGAGGAGTGAGGAAGGGATGGCGAGGCGTGGTGGACAGGGGCGTGGAGGAGGTGGGACGAACGAGAGGTGAGGATTCCACAGAAACTTATGGAGGAGAAGTCTTCAAGGGACCAGCCTTTCAAGATATCGAGCAAGGGACTTTAAGAACTGGAAGAAGATATAGAGGCCATCGGTCGCGAAGGTACTGTAAGTTATATTTCCTAATTAATGAAGCAAATTATTGATAGGCAGAATGCATCAGTGATATGGCCATTGTATTGTACATGATTTTGTAGCAGTGTGAAAGTCTCAAGCACCAGCCATAATGTCAGTAGCGTGCATGCAGTGCTGTTCCTGATGACATGAAGACGGCAGAGATTGGCTGTGGAGCCGCTGTCCTTCACATGAAAGGCATCTAAACCCCTTCTTCCTACAGATATTAGACACTCCAGCAGCAGCCTGAAACATTTACTGCCTGGCATCTCACACGCCATCTCATAAAGGTACTGAGATATTTGCGCCCCTAATATCTGAGAAGTGGCCACACTAGCACCTCAGATTATCTTTGTATTGGAGGGGGGGTAGTCTGATGGGCCTTTGTCCAACACTGAGGAGTTTGTTGTACGTGTCCCGTGGCGTGACAATTAACCCGACGGAGCCACACGGATCTCCTTGAGGCCTGGCCGTTGATAAGGTGGGCAAGGTGGTCTTATCTGCGGTGTACCAGGCAGTGCTAAGGTGGTGCTGATAGTCCGTCCAGCGCTCAGATAACTTGTCTATGTAAACATGATAGCGGGCGGCCAGCCCCTCGCGTGCCCAAGGGCCAGTCAGTGCAGGGTCACAGGTCAGCTGGTGTAAGGACACGAGCCAACCAGGTTAGGTTAGGGTCTTGAGCTCAGATGGCGATCGCAGGCCTCGGTTCAAGTGTCAAGGACCATCGTTCAGTACAATTTGCAGTCTGGGGCAAGATGATGTGCGGATCCAGCTGGCATGAGATTCCAGGGCAGGTGTTATAGGTCAAAGGCCAGCTTTTGTTAGGTGAAATAAAAAAAAATCTTTGTGTAGCTTTATGAATGGAGTGGAGCAGGCTCATGGGTCAACTCATGGAGGCTCATGGATCAACTGATATACAGCTATGGGTAAGGTGATGGAAGGTTATGGATCAGATGATGACGTCTGATTACGTAGAGCCACGGACCAGCTGGTGCCAGTTGGTTTGGGGTCACGGATCATCTGGTGCAGGGTCACAGGTCAGGTTGAGCGTTACGGATCAGCTGTTGCAGAGTCACAAAGTCCTGGTGTAAGGTCATGGGTCATGTGGTGCTGGGTCATGGATCACGTGGTGAAGGTGTTGGCACTGGTCGGCTGCCTGCCGGGCCATGGGTCACATGATCAAGGGGCACAGGTCAGGTCAGCTGCTGCTGCTGCTGCTGCTGCTGCAGGGCCACGGGTTATTTGGTGAAGAGGCGCTGCAGGAGTAGTGGCACACGTCCCCCAACACCTCTATGTATTGCCATTAGTGCTAGGGTAGTGGCACGTGTCCTCCACCTGCACGTATCACTCACCATTAGTGCTAGAGTAGTGGCACGTGATCTCCAGCGGCACGTATCGCCTTCAGTGGCACGCGTCCTCCTCCCCCAGCATGTGTCATCACCAAGACTTACCTAACCCCAAACTTTATCTTTGAGTCTGCTTCGTCTACGCGTCATATGAGGAGAGTTTTGGCCTCATGATGTATTATGACTGAAGCGTACGTGTTGCATAACAACTGATGACCAAGGTGTCTAAGGTGACTGTCCATGAAATGTTAGACACTGACGTCTAGAAGAGATTTATATCATGTTCATTCCACTCGTCGGTTGATGATTCTGGACATCCATGGCGTTACCGGACTCCCCCTGCTTGTGCTTACGTCGCGAGTTAAAAAGTCATTTAGACTAGGCTGCATCATCGTCAGCAGACGAAGCAGAGTAAGTAACACTCCCGTCAAAGACCTTCTCGCCTCAAAGGAGTCCATCCTATCCCTGCTACTGAGCGTAGCGCAGTCTCAGAGCAGCAGGAACTCCAGCAGAAGAGGTCTTGGGGTTATGTAATAATAATGATGATAAATAGTATGTAACTCCGTCTTGGCATTTGTAATGTGAATCACGTAAACATGGAAATAGCGTGATAAGAATAAAACTGTTTCAGAAAAAGGAAAAATATACAGACTTGAGTCATAGAAGATGGAAGTTAAAAAAGAGACACGATGGACGCGGTGTACCCAGGCCTCCGCGCCGGCCCCATAGACAGAGAGAAGGGGGTGCGGGGGGCCCACTTTGGGAGTCAGCAAATTATCATTATAGGTCAACACTACTGGGATTCACCGTCGCCCCGGCACGAGGCAAGGCCAAGATAACGTTCTTCGTCCCTCGACCACCACTCCAGAGGGACCAAACTCAAGAGCTTCCTCCCCTCCGCTGCCGCGGCGCTCCGCCCCTAAAGTTTATCTTCAGGCGGGCTGTTACCACCTTGGGGAACATCGGGCCGGAGTGCCGGCCGCTCTTACCCGCCGTGATAACCAAATCAGGTTCTTTTGTTAGCCTGAAGTGAGCGTTTGTTTTGGGGATATCAACATCTCGTCGACATCGATGACAGGGGGATCATAACCCGAACCTGTTTACCGCCCTGACAAACGCGTCGGATAGAGGCTTAGATTCCAGATAATGACTTTACGTAAGGATGCGTTCGCTTGATGTACGGTGGTCTTAAAGACCACAGCACACTAACCCTCCTTGGGTTAGGCTGGCTGATTACGTTCGCTTTGACTGGACCCGACGTTGATGTAGACATTTCTCTTAATACAATTGTGCTCGCGACACTTGCCAAACGCTTCTGGTATTATTGTACAAGGGTACCTAGTGACAGCACTAGGATCCCGATTCCTCTATCAAGGAATAAAGTATTGAAACAGAACTGAATACAATTGTGTGCCTCTTTTCAACGGCAACAAGTTTTTTTTAGGGGGGGGGGGCCTTGAATATTATCACAGCAGAGCAATTTAGCTTCCGTAAGCCTTCAGGGTCTAGATTTGGTTTTATATAAGACAACAACTTAAGGGGAAGTTTAATGATAGTATTGACCGTCTCTCTCTTATTCTCTCCCCCTTCCTTTGTTGAGCTTGTCCTTCTGTGTGTGTGTGAAGGTCGCGTCCAAGCTCTCTCCGGTCGCCCGAACTCTAGATCTCGGAAACTTGCGATGAAATTAGATGTAATTAGAATTTGTTACGGTGTAAGATATCTACATATCACCAGAAAGATATTGCTTGGTGGTGGGTCTTACAGGTAAATCAGTCTTATTTATCCATTACATAAAGAATCCATATCATATATATTGTGGGAACATTTTTTTTTCTCTCAGGAGTTATGCCTCATTTTAATCTTAAAGATCTCGACGTAGTAGCCTATTTTGCTCGAGGAAGTGGAAAATGCCTGAAATTTACAAAGCATGTTTTAAAATGATGGTGTCATTCCTCGTTCCCACCTTCCTGACTGTGGACGGAGCTGAGGGCGTACTGTGAAAGTCTACGTTACGTCATGACACTTACTTTGCAGTATTTTAACGAAGTGTCTTCACCGAGGCGTCTGTCTTTTGTCACCTACTCTTCGTCCTCATCTTCCTGGCTTCGGACGGGCTGAGGATGTTCTGTGTTTAGAGGGTCTGTGTACGTCAGTAGCAGATGTCGGGAGTGTTTTGGACGAATTTGCCTCACCGAGGCGTTCGTAAGTTGTCACCTTCTCTTCGTTCCCAGCTTCCTGACTCTCAGCGAAGCCAAAGAAGCCAGTAATTGTACACACCCGGATCGTGTTCCCGTTGGGAGTGTCTGCTGAATTAAGTTCACAGTGACGATTCTTTTTTAAGTATCCGCTTTAAAGTGATTCTTTCTTCCCAAAGTTTTGATTTTCCTCAAATTGATGTTAGACTGTCCATAGTTTTTTTGTTGTTCCTCCTTCCCTCAAGAGAAAATAGTAATACTTTCATGCAGAAATAAGAAGTTGGATCTTTTGAGACCTTGAGAAACATTGCTTAGTGACACACACACACACGCACACACGCAGGGGCCACTGTGGTGTAGTGGTTACCGCTACTGACCAAGAGTCAGCACGGACCTGCTCCGGGTCAGGCCAGCATGGGTTTCGGACCTTGGGTGCGCGCAGTGGACCACAACCGACCCAGGTTTTCATCCTTCACTCGAAGATGGTCAATAATTGAGTACTTGGAAGTCAGTCCAGATGTATACATTCTTGTCATGATGACCATTCACGTCATGCAGAACTGAAGACACAGTTGTACTCCACTGTTGCCCGTCACAAGCATCCTGAAGGAACCTGAGACTCGATCACAAGGAGTTTTGACGCATGACGGGTACGAATATACCATATACCCTATGCCCCATTGGGAAGCAGGTCGACGACATACTGCCTTAATCACCCATCCAAAAGTTGCCCATCGGGTTTACCCATATGTTTCGTCACAGCCAAGACCACGTATGCAGACTGTGTAGTGAACCCCCATTGTAATAATAAAGGATTCTTGAAAACAGGCGTTGAGGTTTCTCCTTCATACTGGAGAGAAGCTCATGTTATATTATGATGACGACTGTATGACTCATTTTTACAGAGGTACCATATAATGAACTTAATCTTGTTTTTCTATCTCTCCATTCGTATTACTAAGCACAGTACCTGCTCTTTGATACCAACTCCTTTCAAAGTTTTGAGTGGATTAAACTAAAACTTTGCAGATTCGAAATATGCAAGAGACAAGCATGCATATTTTGGTGACCACGTATATCAACTTGTGCAAAGTTCTCAATCCCCTACTGTCACATACAGATCAAACATATCTCCTCTTTTTCCAGTTTTCAGTAAATCACTCATTTCTTTACGTGGATATGACCTTCCGGGTAGTCTTAACGTTATGCAAGCAATTGATTTTTAGTGTTAGTATAATACGTGTATGGTCGTGCCATACTATAAGCTACATCTTTTAAGCAATCAAGATTAGCGTATATCACACTGCATATATTATTTTTTTCTTTTCCTCACCAGTGGTGAGTGAGTGACCTTTGCTGGAAGAAGGAGATAAATGCTCAGGAAGCCTTGGAAGCCTGGAGCCCTCTGTCGTCCCCTCAAAAAACTGCATTGTGCTGATGAACCTCTTAGAACAACACGTGAGTATTATTACAAACGGTCGGTAGTAAATTTGTCGTCCCTGTATCAAGGATCTTAAGACCAATTCTTTATTCATTCATGATGTGAAAAAATAAGAAAGTCGTCTCGTCGTTTTCATTCATCATGTCGTCCAGTAAATCAGTCACGGTTCACATAGATTTTTAACGGAGATTTTGTGTCTTGCGTGGAACAAGTGTTCCAGTGACGCGTGAACATTGTGTAAGACTGAAGAAATGATTATTATTATGGCGAGTATCCAGAAGGGGAGGACATTCGCTCGAGTTCTTCTGGTCTGTCTTAAGCGGATATGGACTCGATAGCAATAAGGAGCCCTGCTCTGGAAAGGTTCTTAAACTGAAGGAAAATAAGTAATATACGGATGATTTACGGCCAGTGTTGCTGTTCTTTTTTTTTTTCTTTTACACCAATTGTCTTTTACATCTTATGTACTCCTGGTCAGCCCGCGATTGGCTCTGAGTTTTACTGATTGTTACGGGCTCCAGATGTGCGCCTAGAAAGGCTCGTGAGTCTTTTACCGAGCTCTTCCCGGTGATTGGGCAAGAGGCAACTCAAGTCTTGGTACTGATTGGTTAATCGTCTCCTTCCACTTAGCGGAGATTGGTCAAGGAAGAGTTGCCACACACTACCAGCTAAATGGTCGAGAGGTAGCCAGATACCTAACCCTAAATTATCGGAAGATCTCTAAATACTCCCAGTTGATCGTCATAGACTCTCGAGCAAATACATCCCACTCACTAAACACCATCAGCCTCCTTAGGAAGCCGCCGTCCATTGTCGTGTTCAGATTTTCTCGCTGGCACCACCTGCTGCTACAGAGATAAGATTGATAGGCTCAGAAATAGGACATCTGGGTTCGGGTCACACTTTTGTGTGCATGTATCTCTGAGACTGTCTTTTATCTCTTGGACTATCTCCTTATCTATAGAATTCAGTCACTCGAGGTGTGTGTGTGTGTGTGTGTGTGTGTGTGTTTGCGTAAGGGGGTGGGGGATGTCAATTGCTAACAGTCTGACGAAGACTGACGAGCTAGAGGAAGTCGGACATGCCGCAGGGGACAGGTAAGTGCACTGCTTAATCTCATTCCTCGGTGCCAAGGATTCGTGTCTCAAAACCTTTGCCAAAATACTTGCTACGTAACAGATTTCTAGACTAGTGGCTAGTGTAAACGTATGACGGAATGGACGAACGGTATGTTCATTGTCAGAAAAGTTAAATACCAGGATATAACGTTTGCAAAAAAAAAAAAAAGATTGAGGTACATAACGCAGATGGCAGAGTTGGGCTATATGTCAGTGAGACTATGAATGAAGACAGGTTGCTCAAAACTACTGTTGATGTATATGACTTACTACTTTGTATTCCAAATCATTTGCTGGAATAGGATATACTCGAATACGCTAACAGCAAGTGAAGAAAAAGAAAATGTTCTTTTACATGAAGGAAATAGTAAGAGATATTAACAAGCATTTTATCATCTGGGAATTCTTAACTCGTGACCACTGGGGACACAGTTAAATCGATTTAATAAGAGGACTGCCTTATACATCAAATGATCCATCACCCAATGTGAAGTAACAACATAGCAGACTTAGCGTTACCTGAAGCTAGAAATTTTATTTGCATTTATGAAGACGGTGAAAAATAAGGAAGACTGGCTTCAGTATCACCAATTTCGCAAAAGAAAATACCATGGTGATACCAGGATAATGATGCTGTGAATGCGGACAGTAGAAAGAAGTTTAAAGAGTTGTGTGAAAGAAAAATAAAGTTCACGAGATGGTAGCCACGAGTACAGAATTCCTTCTCCATAATGTAGAAAGAGATAATTTCAAATGATTCATTGCATACACACACGCACAAGCACAAAATGTATACATGCAAACACACACACACACACACATACCCATATATCGACACTTTATTACACAAATCCACAAGCTGCAGCATTACCATATACTTAACCTCTACACAGTATCCCCTTCTCCTGCCTCCTTCCCCCATCATACAAACATATACCCCCAAGTCCTTACGAATCAGACACACTCTGGACTCTAAACAGAAGAGAAAGATTAAACCTGCACAGTGGTTGATGTCTTTCACTTAAAAGCCATAGGCAACCGTGGTAACTTGAAGTCAAGTGTCTGTGAGGAAAACTCTCTATGTAAGTATGCTGATAGTAATTACTGAAAGGGTGGGAAGAGATTCTTTTAGGCTTAATGGCTTAATGGCCACGACAAGGTGATGAAGTGAACAACAAAACCTCGAAATGAAAAAATGAATTCAATTTGTGAGGGAAGATCAGGGGGAAGCACTTACCGGGTAGAAAGGATGTTTAAACAATTTATTGATAGCTTTTAAGCTAACGATCCAGAAAGTTAATAAAGGTCACCTGTCTTAATGGTCAGAAGGTGAGAGTCCCTACGTCACGTATTTCACCCGTAAAGTAAATGATTATACGTATAAAAGTCTTGAAGAGTCTAAGAATTCATTTTTTTTCATTCATCGTGCCATCTTTTATGCTTAAGATATGAGCAAATTCATTTCAGTTTTGAGGATCACTTACGATGAAATACCAAGTTAGTGCATACTTTTGGTCATGCGGAAGATGGATGTTAAGTAGAATTCAAAGCGTCTAGTAATCAACAAATGGGAAGTAAACAATAGCATATCAACACTTGATTTCATGTCATATTTCAAGGAACAATATATATATAT
>JAYMFT010137135.1:0-12908 GCA_038088735.1 Panulirus argus
ATATATATATATATATATATATATATATATATATATATATATATATATATATATATATATATATATATATCATACGAGGTAAATAAGATATCCTTGATGAGGGCATTCAGTTACCCGTGTCGGCAACACTAAAGCTACAGATCCATTCACCACACTTGTCTCTTAAACCAACATTTTGATACATTTCACACAACTGGCCCTCAACTGTACCATGGGGGGACTTAAACGAATTTGACGTCTTTATTGAGCTGCCAAGGAACAACACAGTGTAGAAGGATCAAGAGGTTTGCCAAACTGGGAACAAGAGATGTTTTGTTGACTGACAGCTAGGAAGATGTATGGCTCACACCAATGTCTTGGCTTACCAGGAGCATGATAAGATTAATTTCTATCAACGTAACTGCTTTCGAATTTTTTTTCTTTTTACGAGTATCTTTTGTTGAGAAAGAGTCCAAATTATAGGCACCATTTACAACATTAATCATTCTGTCTATATCTATCTATATCTAACACATCCCGGGCTCTAAACCTTCCAGCCGTGTGGCCCAAGCACCTCTCCCCCTTGCACAAAGTCCCAGTTGATCCTTCAGGCTAACATTCCTGACTCACATACTTCTTGCCTATGTCCTTCAACCCCAGTCTCGTTCTTCTCTTTCCTCTTCTTCGTTTTGTGTCAGTTGTTTTACTCTCTCTCTCTCTCTCTCTCTCTCTCTCTCTCTCTCTCTCTGTGTTCCAGCTAGCATCCACCTTTTTCGTATGTCTACACTAGACACGAAAGGTCCGTCTTTCAGTCTCTCTCTCACTGTCCTCCAACATCCCAGTGTGTTACTAATTTGGACATCACACGCTGATTTTGGAGACTCGTTTTCTGTCCCGAAATCGCACTGTTACGCCTTTGGACGTCAAAGGCCACGGCCCACAGGCCTATGAATCCTCCTCCACAGCCTGGCTGATGGGATTCACTATATAATTACTTTTCCAGTAGGACCTCCAATGACTGTACAGTTACTCTGTCTTGTTGCTACCCTGCGTCCTGTATTTACAAATACATCTGTATTGCTTGTATGCTATGTTCTATTTTTCTTCTTGTCTCGTGTATGTAAATGACGTCCCCCACTGTCACTATGACGTCCCCCAACAAACTCTCCCACAACTGCAAACCTTCATTCTCACTCATTTTTTTCCAAATAGCTTGAGTCTTTTTTCTTTGCAGTATCATCCAGCATGGTAGCCTAAAACTCCATCGTCACAAACTGTGTTCCCTAGACACATGAAGGCGAACCATTTCCAGCTTGTCACAATCAATCCTCACGCTCTAACTCCCTTTTCCCTAAGATTGCTACCATCCTTCATCTGACAGGAAGATTCAGCGCCCTCCTTTTACATAATCTTCCAGGCGTTCTTACAGCACCCTGGACTAACACATATCTAACCTACTAGCTTTGGTTCCCAGCGCTGCCCGGGAAAATATGGCGGCCTAAGTAGCCTCAAAAATAGCCTTCAAAGCCAACGTGAGGCAATTTGAAACTTTGCTTAGACACTGAGGTACCTACACCTAAAATTTGGGGCCTGTAGGTGAAACGGTTTGGTCGTGAGAGAGTGACAAACATACACAGAAATCAACACACAATCCCAAGCGTTTCCTTGGTCTTCCCTAAGTCTTCTACAGATATTCCCTGGGTCGTCCCCAAGTTTCCGCAGTTCATCTTCAGGTCTTCCCCAGGTCTTCCTCATGTCTTCCCCAGGTTATATCAAGGTCTTTCTCAAGTTTGTCTTAAGTTTTCCCTGGGTCATTCCAAAGTGCATATCAAATAGTACTTTGACCACTAAAAGACGCCGGGGTATTGCCAACCCGCAGTTATCCCAAAGAACATACTGGGTTTTGATAAGCAGCCTTTAATGGCCTCAAAATGGACTTCAGGGCCACCGTTTGGCAGCCTTAAAACTTTCTCAGATTCTCAAGTACGTCAAATGAAAATATGGGGCCTCTAGGTGCTACAGTTTGATCGTAAAAGAGTAACACATACACGCACAAGCACTTGAAAGTAGTTCGTAGATTAAGAGGAGATCATTAACTTAAAACAGCACCCACGCCTTCTTCTCTCTCCCATCCAATTTCATTCTTACTAAAGTAAATTTGTATTTCAAAGTATTTTCTTCTGCGAAAGCTCCACCGTAACTCCAATAAGAACATTTTACAGCCAATGGAACAATACACGCCTGTATTGTGCTAAACCTCCTGCTGTTTCCTCCCTTCGTCTTGATGCATACATAAATGTGCTACTCGCTGCAGAAACTCTTCCAAATACTAAGATGTGCCCTGCACGCTCTGTCGATATCCCTCCTCATCCTACCAACTGCCATGTACTCTCTGTAGCTCTCTCTCCTCATCCTGATATGTGCCCTGGGCCCTCTGTAGACACTCTAATTACCTGGGAGTGGATGTGGAAGCAAATAAGTACATGGAGCCATACGGTTAAAGTGAGTCACAGGGTGGAAGGTGGGCTAAGGTCCTGGTTGTATAAAAGAGCGTGTGGAAGGTGAGGTCAGTGTCTGTTAGGGACCGCCCAGTAATGTAGCATGGATACCAGTCGTCAGTCTTGGCTCTTGAACACCAAAAGAAAGGAAGAGGTTGGATGTCTCGGAAATGAAATGCCTGAGATTGATATGTGGTGTAAAGCAGGTGGATCACGTATGGAATGGCAGTGGTGGAGGGAGGAGTGGAGGAGGATGCAGCCTGACTGAGATGGCTGGCTAGGGTGTGCCGAAACGGTCCGTGCATATGGAATGGACGAGTGAAGGAAGACTGAGTTATAGGATCCACCTGTCGGAGGTGGAAGGAACAAGGGGAAAAGTGAACTGAGGAGGGAAACAGGAGGATGCACTGAAAGATGCTTTAGGTTACTGGGGCGTACAAAATCAGGAGGGCGAAAAAATGTGCATTGGATGGAATGAGACGTAGCAATAGGATATATGGGGGCGACACATTTCCGATAAGGTGATTTTGGGTATAGAGAGTGGTCAAGATAACCAGTGGAGTAGTCTGTGAGGTTTGGATGTAAATCAAAGGCTTTGCCTTCTAGACATTATATGTGACAAAGATTATATATGACAAAGACTGCATGTGTGCATATCCCATTAGGCCTGACGCTGCATCGCCGATACCGCAAAGGAAATTAGGCATAGAGAAAAGGAATGATGTATAAACTCAGTATGAGAGCCATTAAAAGTCAGCACGATTTTATTATTAGAAATGTTGGGAAAATAGCCAGTAGGACCGGGTGATGCCCCCATTCGCCGACGCCGTCTGATCAGCAACCGAGTCACTGAGTACGCCTGTGTCCGGGGCAACATGCGTGCCTGCGTGATGGCAGTCTTCTCAGGATGATTGCTCCGTGTCAACACGTATGGCCAGAAACCTAAATTGGACAAGTCCGCAGAATGGCAAAACCATAGATCTGTCGAGTTATCTCACCAGCACGCACAAATTCAACCAATGTGACATCAGACATATTACCCGCTGTACGTGTCGGCCAACCATTCCCCGTGTAGCACAGATGAGTATAATAAAACTCGTCTCCAGGAAACACTAGCGGGCCACCATATCCTCCCGTCACCAGCATCACGCGACGCGTCCGAGGCAGTGCTGCCCACAAAGACCGCAGCCCCGTTGTTCGCGGCTCGTTAAGCTCCCTTAACGATCGGACGATCCTCTAATTGAATGTGTGTATACCAAGTTAAAACCATCCAGTGTATAGTTTTGGGATATCACAGTACTTCATACATGAATAACAAGCTGTGGTAAATCTATCGCTGATTAACACACACATCTGAACTCGTACAGACCGCTGCAGGAATACCCATATCTCGTCCATCGGCAACATTATCATTGACCAGCACACTGCTCACTCTAGCGTCGGTTTAACCACGAGTCTTTATCCCTCCTACCGGAAGACCATGAGAACTTCAGCCATCAACCTGGCGTCCGTCGTCTGCCTGTTAACTTTTCACATTTCATTCCTCTACGCTGAAGCTACTGTGCAAATCTCAGCCCAATACATCCAACATCTAGAAAGGGCTCTCCACGATCCCATGCAGCGTTTTCTTTTTTTTTTTTTGAGCATTACTTATCGCCCGTGAGTTACTGTGAGCTTGCTCTTGAACATATAGATCTGACTCATCTCGATCAGCCATATTCTGACAGAAAGAAATATCACGAACTGGCAAATCAGAAGCCAGGTGAGCGATATAAGGCTCATGTGAGCCTCTTGTGTAAACCAGCTGCTTACATTGTCTGTATCTTTCATGTATATTTCAGGCTATCTATGCAATCAGCTTAGTGATGATTTTTATCATTGTCATTATTATTAAAACTATCATTATTATTATTATACTTATTATTATTATTATTATCATTATTATTATTATTATCATTATTATTATTTTTATTATTATTATTATTATTATTATTATTATTATTATTATTATCATTATTATTAGTAGTATTATTATTATCATTATTATTATTTTATTATTATTATTATCATTATTATTATTAGTATTATCATTATTATCATTATAATTATTATTATCATTATTATTATCATTATTATCATTATTATCATTATTATTATTATTATTATTATTGTTGTTATTATCATTACCATCTTGAGAGGGAGGTTGAGGATGCTGTCAAGGTCTGCGAAGGCGTTCCTGCATGATCATTCGAGGCTGCATGTATGCCCAGAATTATATACAAGATGTCTCCAAAGCTTCTCATCTCTATGGCAGGTCATCTCCAAATAAAGATTTAAAGTCAGTGTTTATAGTTCTGCCTTGTGTTTTGCTCCCTCGAGGAACAGTTCTGAGCCCAAGCCGACCGTTCTCCTTAGCATTCACATTAAACCTTTACCGTGAAGGATGTAGGGTTGTTCTTGTTCACCCTTGGGTTACCACTAAGCGTCGCGGTAATTTCAGCTGTTATCCAACGAGGACGTCACAATCTCATGAATATCCTCAGACCACCTCAGGAACAGACGTACAGTACACTATGATGGAGTCATCATGGCTGCTACTTAGATATCCTCCACCGAACAAAACTTTTACTTCCATCGTTTCCCTCCCTACACGATACGGTATGGGCAGGACATCACAGGTGCTGAACAAGCTTAAGCGCACAGATTTATTCAAATATAGGCAAGTATGAAGGTAGTTAAAAGGGTGGGCTGAGGGCCTTTCTCAGCGGTGAGCTGTGGGCTCCATGTAAAGGAACCATAAACGTTGCAAAAGCATTTGACAAATGTGACCATGGGTGGGCTGAGTGCCCCTTCCAGAGGTGAGCTGTGAGCCCATTCTAATGAAACCACAGACGTATGAATTACATACGTGGATGGGTTGAAAATACCATACATAAATGACATGGATACACGTACATGCAGTAAGGAAGTCGCATACGAAACAAGTCATAAAACATCTTTGTACCATCCAGTCTGTCAGACTCGCTCCTCTGTCGACCATCAATCCCAACACATATGTCACCAGCGCGATTCATTTTCAGAAGAAAATCGAAGACTAGACACACAGTACCTTCGTAAAGTGCTCTCTGAACATCAACACCGTCTGTGGCCTGCTTGGCTGGATGCTCTTCGTCCCGCAGGTAAGTGTTAGTCCGAAGTGGTAAGGAGGTAAGCACGACAACACCGTGAGCGGCGGCTCATTAGAATCGAAACCTGTCCCCTTTTGACGTCTTAATGAGCGACCTGGGAGTTCGAGCGTTGGGTGAGTGGTTCCTCTGATTATCACTCAGTGTTTGTGCCTCAACACACGCGACTTGGTAAGGCGGTGTCTGTGCCGAAGGGTAATACGCCGCGATGGCTTCCTCCACGACGAAAGTCTCCTTGAAGCTCCTGCATCTGATGTGAGTCTCATGCACCGTCTCATTCGGCAAGTCCGCCCCGGACCCCGGAGGGGGTTAGTGGGAGGGAAGGGTCAAGACGGGAGGGGAGGGTTGGGGTGGGAGGCTACTGGGTGCTGCTGTGCTGGGCAAGTGTTGGAGCGTCAGATGATGAGAAGTGACGGGTGTAGTGGCTCTGACCCCACGACCTCGCGCGCGCACTCACACACACACACACACACAGTTCAAGATATGGGGCCCTGCCTGTACAGCACATACGCGGTAGAAGCTACAAAAGAAGCAACGCAGTAGTAAGGCACCTCCCCATCCACCAGCACTCCCTCCGGCACAACAGCCTGTAGGGGAAATGACTAAGAAGCCACACTCTGTATTATGTGGATACTATATTGCCATGAGCATCTCATAGATCTATGTAAGACCCAACATAATATCCAAGGATACTCTGATAAGGAGGCTCAAATATTAAACGGAAAAGAAAGGTTAAATTTTGCGTTTAAAAAAGTTGAAATGTGTGCTGTTTTTCTGCAAGAGCTTTGTTTACTATTAAACATCATTAAAGTAGTTTGCTCCGTCTTTCAGCAACTGAAAGATGCAATGAAGTACTTTAATGATATATCAATTACTAGTAAACAAACCTGCTTAAGAGAAGTGAGGCGATGTGTTATACAGCGGGTGACGTGCTGTCAACAGACTGAACCATGGTATGTGAAGCAGACTGGGGAAACCATGTAAAGGTCTGTGGGGTTTGGTTGTGGGTAAGGAGCTGTGGTTTAGATGCGTTACACATGACAGCTAGAGAATCGATGTGAGCGAATGAAGCCTTTCATCGCCTGTTCCTGTGGCTACCTCACTAACGCGGGAAATGGCAAACAAGTATGAAAAAATTATAAAGTATTTGTCTAACAGCGTTTTAAAGGTATCAGAATTATCCGCCTTGATAAAGAACGATTGTGGTTCATTCCAATATTCTACAGTTCTCTCACTTCAAAAAATGTTGCCTACATTTTGTATTTCACCTTCCCTTTGAGTTCATACCTTTACTTCCAATCGGTAAATCTCTATGCAATGTGAGAAAAAACTTGTGTTATGGTGTGGGGAATACTTAGTTTTTACCTATATTCCATTACATATAGGGAGCCTGCTGTTTTTAAGAGAAAGTCATTTCAGATCACTGAGACTCTTCATAAAGTTTATAACTGAGCGACGTAATTTGCTTTGTTGTTTTTCTTCGTATTCCTTCCAGTGTTTCTCGTCTTTCATCAAACCTGGTAACCAGAAGTGACCAACGTATTTAAATGAGGTCTGATTGAGTTATAAAGTAAGGACTGTTTGCTTCGATTTATTGTTATAATGCCAGCTATGAAAACCAAAATTCTGTTACATTGTGCTATAAGAAATTTGTTGCTTTGCTTAATCTACCTCATTACTGACCATCACTCCAAAGTCTTTTCTTTTATCAAAATTCTAATAATCGCCAAACAAGCATATCACACCCGTATCTAATAGTCTTTTTTGCCAAAAATTATTACTTTGCATTTGTTTGCACCGAAGTGCTTTGCCATGTTTCTGACCGCAACATCAGTTTATCTGAATCACTTTGAGTCCTTGAGGCGTCTCTCTGCGAGAGACCTTTATTTCCTAATTTCGTGTTATCTTCGTAAAACTAACAGGTGACTCCTGTCTCTAGATCGCTGATGTGGACAATGAAAAGCGTGGGTCCTAGGACTGAGCCCTGTGGTACCCGACCTATCACGCTAAGCCAGGCGGATGCTTTCTTCTTTCATATCACTCTTCGTTTTCTCTTTGTAAGCCAGTCCTCCGTCCGCAAAGGCAAGACCTCCCGAAGCACAACTGAACAGCTGAACGAAGATACGATTTCTTAAACCTATGAGATTTTATTTTACGTTTCATTTTTTCATTGGTGGTACTCTTTGTCGAAAGCTTTTTAGGGAGTCTGTGGACTGCTTCCTCCTCGTAGCGATTTATTGAATATTTCTGTCATTGGAAATACTATTTGCCAGTCAATATCCTTCAACAATCTGGGAGAGATGTCGTCAGGACCAGCTGATTTATTCCCAATTATACTTTCTAAACATTTAAGTACTTCATAGCTATGAATATTATGTATGCCTGATGCATCATGCTCTTTCCTTAGATATACAGTTTGCGCTGGGAGTATCCTTGAGTGATCCTCGAGAGTAAACACTGAATCAAAGCACTTGTTCAACAAGTGAACCATTACCATTTCCATATTGCCATTAGCTAAGGTGCCATTTGCCAAAGACTACAGCCCTATAGTAATCTCTGATTACTTTTCTTGTTCACTGCGTAGTAGAAGGAATTTTCAAGTATTTTCCTCAAGTTGTCAGAAATTAAGTTTTCCAATTTGTTTTACTGAATCCAGTTTTCTTTCTGTAAAACTCGAAGTAATTCTATATACATACTGTGATCTTGTGGAGTGTCACTTAATCTTTATTTTCTGTACACATTCCTTTTCTGTTTAATCAAATCACGGATATCTTAAGTTATCTTGACTGGCATATCTTTCTCACTACTTTCTAGAAACTCTTCGTCTCTGTCTGTCTGTCTGTCTGTCTGTCTGTCTCTCTCTCTCTCTCTCTCTCTCTCTCTCTCTCTCTCTCTCTCAGGGAGAAACATTTCCCTTTGAATTTACTTCATATATTTCCAGTTGTGTTTTTATCGAAAGGCCAAATCCAGTCTACATAACTAATACCATAACCCAATCTATCAGTTTAGCTAATCTAGAAATAGGTATCATCCTGTTATCTTTAACATCAAAGGTAATCAACTGTGAATCAGTATGACATGCGATCACTGCCGTCTAAATTTTCACCGACCTCACGAAAGCTAATTCGGTCACTCTCTGTGGATGGCACCAAGTCTTTAATATTGTTCCCTCGCAATGGGTCATGGGGCATCTGAATTAAAAGTAATCTACATCAAGATAAATCACCCTACTTCTGTTTCCCAACTGGCCACCTGTTAAGCAGTCCCGTCTCATGCCAGAATTGCAGCAAGAGACTCGCGTATTAGGCAAAAAGTCACGGACTTTCCTTCAGAGATGGAAAGGCTAGATTTTCAGAAAACACGAACCTGAGGGTCGAATCAAAGGCCACACCAAGGTTAGCACCGCCACGGTCCAGGGCCGCTAGCGACATGCTCAAGGGTGACGCTCTCGTACATCACAGCCTTACGGTCACGCTCGGGGAGTTAAGTCGGAGCAGCTGTCGCCCCCTCCCTCTAGGCTCGTCCTCGTCAGCGCTGACGGGAGGGAAGCTGACACCCTGGTCTCGGTGCCTTCCTAAAGCTGGCGCGACGTTAAAACCTTCTTAACTCTCACGTGAATGTGATACCACACGTCTCATTCTACCTATCCACAGTGTTTCCTTTTTCTTTTTCAACAACGTGGAGAAACACGTATCTACATATTTACAAATCCGACAACGCTAGTTATGTGCAGTCAGCATAGCCAGTAAGTCATCCTATAAGTGACATACAGGGTGTCCATAATCTGATGGTGTTTTGCACAGAATTTGGGAAGAAAACTTACAGACATCCTGTGCAAGAGAGAGAGAGAGAGAGAGAGAGAGAGAGAGAGAGAGAGAGAGAGAGAGAGAGAGAGAGAGAGAGAGAGAGAGAGACCCCCACAACACGGTCATTCGGGCCCCTGGGTGTGTGATGGCCAGGGCTTCTTGACCATGGCTGTTAAGGGTCGGGACAAAGGCCGTCACCGTACCCAGGGAATCGCACAGTCTTGCTCAAAGGTCAAGCATAACTCAATCGCAAAGGTTTATACGGACAGCGATCATGACCGTGAACTGTCTATCGAGAACGTGAATTATCTATCGCGTCCGCAAAACACTGCTAGAAACGGAAGGACAGAAGATGGGGCGTATTCCTCCTCTTCTTCTTCTTGTAGCCAGAGACATGGCTGGCGCACACCAGGCGGGAAGCATGTGAGTGTGTACCTTGGTACACTCTCATCGTTTCTTAAAGTTCTGTGAGGGAGTCGTTTTTTGCCTCTGCAAGTTATGATTATTGTTTTCGTTCGCTGGCATCCAGGAGTAGTTAGTTCATGCGCTTCGCTGGGCGTTATTTGCGGGCCCGATCATCGCAAACTTTCGCGAGAGTATCTTCGCGAGGGTTACTCTATCAGCAGTATTGCGTTACCGCCAAATATATTGCTTTTCAGGCGACTCGCGTTCCACCGATCCGCCGACGGAGGAATGCGTTAAAGACTGACCTTTCACCGGAGTGGCGTGAGGCAAGACAGTGGCAACGACGGAGCTGCTAAGCACGACGACTGACAAGAGACGACAACTGCACCAACGGCGAAAGCAGACGACTACACGACATTACTCCAGCCACTGCTCGGGGAACGACAGGAATCGCAGCATCGACGACGATTCGATGAAGGGACCATTAACGACAGTGTTTACAACGACAGCGTCAACACGTCACCAGCAAGACGACGCCCGTCAACCTACAATGCTGGCGACGACAAGAACGGCATCGGGAACGACGCGACGGCAGGTGGTTCTTGGTCGTTTCGACCGACGGACGAGGCGGTGGGGGCCAGAAGGAGCCCCACCCCCCCGTCTAGGGCCCCGGGTCGTACTCCATCCGCAGTGTTGGCGGCGGGTTAGGCCAGGCCATGGCTGCAGGACGACCCACCCTATGAGCCCACCCGTTACCTCATAAACCCCACCACTCACAGGCCCACACCCCCCCCCCTCATACATCCCACCGCCACCAACACTCACAATCCTCAAGAGCCAACCCCTGACCCGTTTATTCATCCACTCACACACCCATGACACCGTCAACCTAATTCAATCAGTTCTCGCGCCCCAGCCCACCCACCTTTAACCCACTGCATTGAACTTCGCCCACCAGACACGGGGTGACCTACTGACGGTGTGGTTTACCCACTAAACGCCTCGTCCACCGGCCGTGAGGACGCCTACTGACGGTGCGGTCTACCTGCTAACACCGTAGTCACCTCCTACCAGTGGCCACCCGCATGCAGTGAGTGCATCTCCCACTAGCGATGACGTCACGCACCAGCGACAAAACTACACAAAACCCACTTCGTAACCAACACGTCCCACACGATCGTGGTCGACTGGGTGGGGAGGAAGTTTATTCTGACCAGCCGCAGGGACAGGCGAGTGGGGAGAAAAGGTTAAAGAGCCCCCTACCATACATAGGGACTCGAACGCCTCGCTCAGCCCACTGGGGGTCCGACAAAAGACCCTTTGGAACGTCCGTAATTCTTTTGCTCACGGGATGAGCACGCGGAGGAGGGGTCGCACAGTAACCTGCCGGTGACGTAGGGCGTGAATCAAAGTCACTCCTGGCGTAACGTGGAAACCTAGATCTGTCGCAAGCCGTCCCCGATGATGGACCGCGACCCTGAGCAGTGGGGAGATGAAGGAGGTACACTCCGGTCGAAATGAGGTCGACTGCATCTATCTTCCTCCCTTTTTCTACTTCCCCAGTCTACTCTTCACCCTCTGCTCCCGACTATGTACCCAATCTCCCGAACTCTCTCTCTCTCTCTCTCCCTCCCTGCGTTTCTATTTGCATTCACCATCTCCCTCCTCCCCTCACACTCTCCCTTAGCGTCCCTCTCCATTAACAATCCTGCTCCACCCTTCGGCTTTTTCTCCCCCCCCCTCCTCCCTCTGTGTTGTGTACCCACGTCACAAGGTGGTCGACAAAGCCCCTTCATTATTTCCGTGTGTACGCTACTCTATCTTCCCTCTCTCGTCCGGTTCAAGATATTTAAATATGTCACTGAAGCTGAATGAGCTGAAAAGAAAAATAATGGTGTTAAAGGAACACTGCATCACATCTGAAATCTGAACTTTTCACTCGAATCTGATGGTCTATCGAAAAACCTTAATCTTTACCAAGATTACGATAACTAACGATAATAATCAATCTATAAACTATATATCTACAGTATCATACGAATCACATCGCTCTGCAGACGCCATGGGAATGTTTCCATATAGTAGCAATGCCTTCAACACCAGTTCATTACATCGATCTAATTTTTGCAGTAACCTGCGCAGAGCAGGCAATTTCTCCTGGACGTGGCCTCAAGTACAGCAGAGAATGAAGGAAGGATAAGCTCAAAATCTTCCGCTACAGTCGGCAGGAAGTGTAACATAAAAAGGCTCAACACTCGGCTATGTTGGTAGCCTTGGGGAGGGCTTCCGTGGAAAGAGTTGCCAGCACTGATTACTTCCTCGCTCTCTAACCAAGGATAAGATTAATAAAGGTAATATGCGTTGTTTCAACATCTACATATATATCTTTTAACCCTGACTTCTGCTGGCCTGAATAACACACATGCCACAGCGATGTACTTACTGTCTCGCCTACTGCCAAAGTAAACTGTGGACAGATGAGTATACCCTGTGGCATTAAACTGACAGAGGTTATAACATACGTAAGGTGTACAAGTCACTACTGCGGCGCGCGGGAGCAACTAACCCTAATCTGTTACGCAACCTCTGTGCGCAGCAGCCCAGCCTCTTGTGAATTAGACCCGATTTAAACTTTACTGTAATCGAGTGACTCCTCCGAGCTTTGCTCCAAAACGAAAGGCTGACCTTGAACTGTCGAACTTGTAAGAGCATGAGAACTAGAGATCAGATGATATACCATGGGTCTTGACTGACTACAGGAGGCGTGGTTGCCACATTTAGTAAACAAGTAAACAAGCCAGAAAACTGGTCTCTCTTCTTTCCACAATATATTAATAACTGCGATAAAGCGTCCGGGGTAAACCACTGGAAAGGTCTGTGGGGTCTAGTTGTGGATGGGGAGCTGTGGTTACGGTGCATTACACATGACAGCTAGAGAGTGGATGTGAGTGAGCGGATGTGGCCTTTCTTCGTCTCTTCCTGGCGCTGTCTCGCCAACACGGAAAATGGCAATTTTGAAAAAAAGTATATATATA
>JAYMFT010137146.1:0-12908 GCA_038088735.1 Panulirus argus
ATATACGGACATATCTTACTTTTTGTTAAACTTTTTAAAAACTGTAATATCAAGACAAACCGTAGGTGTGTCGTTAAATCATATATAAGCAGGATACAGAAGTGTGACCATTATAAACATTTTCAAAAGAAAATGTATTTGATGACGACACATGTCTTCACAGTAAAGGAATAGTTTACTTGTATCACTAAACTGCCAGCAGTTATTTCTGGTTTATGATTAGATTTTCTTCTTTCCCATCTAACGGGTCTTTATCTGAAACTGATCATCTTGATAAAAATGGTAACCAGTGTTAGATAATATTCTAAAGCCTTCCGAAGGGGATGAAGGTAAAGAGATGGAAGGAAACATTACACTACAGTTTCTTTCCCACTAAAGACATGATTTTCAGACTCTGATCAATCTCTACTGAGTGGCCAGGTTCTCTAGAGTACCAACTGTAGGTGGCGGTATGTGTGGTGTGTTGTCAGCACTCCCCACGCAGGGTGGCGGAGCTCTCACGAAGACCTGGGTATGCAGTGGGCGCAGAGAACGCTGCTGCGTCCGTCTGAAGCCTTGAACAAGGTCATGTGACCAGAGCGACTGGAGGGGCGGGCCCTTAGCGTCTTGTGAACACCACCCATGACGGAGTTTCCCTGGCTGTTTCGGCAGGTCCTGGCGCTTTTGTCGAGGTCCTTCCAGCGGTTTAAGATGCAGAGGAAGCTGGGTGGTGATAGCCGGGCCAAGAGGGGGGCGGGACTCAGCAACAGGCAGGAGACGAACGTGCAGCCTAATGTTACCCAGAGTGACGAGGGACAGCCGTAGATCCTGCCAATGTCTTCCTCCTCCTGCCACTCCCAACCAGTCTCTTGTCCATGTTGCTCTTGCTGCAGGTTCTACAATGTCGCCCTCTTGCACTGCCTTGCTCGACCTGAACTATTACCAAAGCAATGTTGTCGTGTTTGCCTGTATTACAGCGTCCCCGTGTGTGTGTGCGTGTGTGTGTGTGTGTGTGTGTGTGTGTGTTACCTTCCCTAAAGTTGTCCTCCTCACTGCAAGTTTTGTCTTCTTAAGTTACAGATGTGTTTGCTTCATTGATGAACACTGTTACCTGTTTGTTCCTCAGTACAGTAGTTAGAGCGCTGGATGCCACTATGTTCATTTCTACCTCCTCTGCATCACATCCCTCTCCGCAGCGCCTGTGATACGGCTGTAAATATGCTTGTGTGCACAAAGACCTTGGCTTAATGCTATGATGTACAGTTATGTGTGCCCCGTCTACACCATACATCGTACCTTCCTTGTGATATGCATCCTAATGCAAGTATTGCTGGAAATCTCATGATCATTCACACATTCCATTTTACTGTATGTTTACTCTGTTATATCTTTTTCTGTTGCCTGTTTATGGTACGCAGTTTTTGCCCTAAAATGTTGCTGTGTTAAGATTGTTTGCTTTGTTTATGTTACAGCTACCTAGATGGCTTCCCTCCCCCACCCAAGCTTGGTGTGTGTTTGTGTGTGTGTGTGTGTGTGTGTGTGTGTGTGTGTGCGTGCGCGCGTGTGCTTTGATGACTCGTACGAACCAGTCAAGTCTCTGTCAGCCACCAATCAGTATCAGTCAACTGTCAGCATCAATCACCATTCAGTGTCAGTCAACAGTCAGTACCATTCACCAGTCAGTGTCAGCCACCAATTAGCGTTGGTCGCCAGTCATTATCAGTCATCAATTAGAATCAGTCATTATTAGTTACTAAACAGCCTCAGTCACCAGTCAGCGCCAGTCACTAATCAGCATCAATTACCAGTCTCTGTCAGGTACCAGCAATCATCAGCCACCGGTCAGAGTCATTCGCTATTCAGCATCAACCACCAAAGTCAGTATCAGTCACCAGCTGGTGTCAACTGCCAGTTAGTATCAATCACTAATCCGTATCATTCAGCACCAGTTACCAGTCGTTATCCATCACCAACCAGTATCAATCACCAATCAGTGTCAGTCACTAATCAGCTTCAGCCAACTATCAGTGTGAATCAAACACTAGTGATTACGTTTATGAAATCACCCATTCAGAATTACTTACATATGATTACCTGTTCGTAATCACCTATGCGTACATTACGAGGCGGAAGGGAGTTTTAAGCTCGTGGGACGTCTTGCTCTCAACTGCCTTCATCAGCGTCACATCACTCGTGTCTGAACAGACAGCCTTGATTCCAGTGGTATCTGGATAAACAGCCTTGATACAGAGGTGTCTGGACTGGCAGCCTTGCTCTACGGTGCCTGGAGAACTACAAACGTGACATGAATTTGCTTTCATGCGCTGGGTTTCTGAACGCAACAATTTTCAAGGCTTGATCACGTCCCATATGATAATACATCTAAAATTGGCAGGCTTCCTTCTTTCTTTTTTTTTTTCTTCTTCTTTTTCTTTCACTGACTTAATTGTTCTCACACTTATGACTGAGTCATTCTCAAAATATGCCCGCCTTAGAATAGTAATTATCTTACTCCACCACTACGTGGTGCAGATATACCGAAAATGTAATGGGTACCACTCCAAGGAGGACATTCTTGGATAGAGAAGTCTAATGGAGAAGTGACCAAGGCCCAAAATTTTCCGAGTACAGAAAAACTAACGTATAGAGAGGCTTTCATATCCTTGTCCAGAGTCTGCCGTAGCGACAACATTTTTCACAAGAGCGTTAAGAATCTGCGGTCAAGAATACCTCGGGGATAATATGGATTTCATCACCAAGGTTTAATGATGAATTAAAAGACAAGGCATAAAGGGACGAGGGAAGAACAACAGCGAATAAGAAAATTCATCTGGAGAAGTAGAAAGAAGAAATTCAGTGGTTTCCAGTTCGAGACGGGCCCAGAGCAATCTTAAATTTCAGCAAGGAATGGGTACAGGCGTTGTCATGTTACCGGGTAAAAGAAGGGGGTGAGACTTGAAAAGAGACAGGAGGTCAAGAATACAGCGAGCGTCGTCTACAAAGTTCCATGCAACGGCTGCCACCTGATTAAACGAAGGGAAATCGTTCTGCACCTGATAAAGGTGTTTATGATATTGCAATACAATACGTGAGCTTGCAAAAAGGACTAGGACACACAAAGGCTGATTTGAGTCGTCAGAGAACTTCTAATGGAACGCAGCTGAAGCAATTCATGAAGAAGTGAATAAGAGGATAAGAAAGGCATCAGCGGCAACTTGTATACAATAGGCTTGTAAATTTCCGCATACAGTAGGAGTGGATTCATCAGAGCGTCCAAAACAGTAGTGAAGGGAGACATAGATAAGTGGACGAGCAGAGGAGAGAGGGCGGAGCCAGCGAGCATGTCAAGCCAATCAGGAAACAACCCATCAAGACCTCCAGCGAAGGGACGTCTTCCAAAGGTCACATAATGAGCTTGTGTTCCTCCACAATGTGCTCTCAGAGGACGATGTACCGGGATGTTAGAGCAATAAAACTCTGCTCGGACTTTTATGTTTCCATATCCACCCCTCCTATCCTCACCACGTTCTGTACTGTGTTAATCATTTACTGAAGACTATCTATTTTGATTATCCATTTGTAGAGTATGGGAAAGGGGTGTTCTACACTCGTAGGACCCCATCTCTTGGGCATTGTCGTAAAAATTCCCAGACTTTTGTATTTCATCATTCAGCATACTCCAGTTATTCATTACTCTCATAATTCAAAAGAACTTCTCAATACTTTTGCTCACGTTTCTTGCTCAATTTCTTCTTACAGCGTCTGGTTACGGTCAAGCTTGTCTCTTCCATGGCGTACAGACTTATTGCGTCTTGTCTCGCACTGTAACCCAGGTCTTCGAATTTTGGCACTAACTTTGTTGCTCTCCTCTGGATCTTCTCTACAGGTCTTCCTGACTCTGCATAGGCCTAATCTATCCCGTGAACAGTTTGGTGAACATTTCCTTGTCCCTGTGTTCAAAAGCGATTCTTACAATAGTTAGGAAAGAAATATTTCTCCTTCAAATTCCTGCTGAAGTGGGAGTCTGCCGACAGGTTGGGTACAATGCCGACTCCCAAATCTTTCTTACAAACAGATTTCTGCAGCTTATTTCCTGGTATGCAATATTCGTATGGGAGGGGGTCTTTCACGTATCCCATCCTCATTACTACTTGTACTGGAGTCATGTGCTGTCTGCTGGTCAAATGAATGTCGGGTAACGTATTTGTATGCGGTGTCAACACCATGTTAACTTTGCTTCCATTCATCGGGTCTAAGAATGCCCTGCAGATCGGTGTGGTGACTATTCTTTCAAATATCAGCGTCCTTTAAGGAGCCCGCGTCTACTTTGGGGAGTGAGGAGTCTCTGTGACCAAGCAAGTTAACATGTACGTACATAAACTCTTTGTCTATACCATATCACACTTCTTGAGATCTCCACATCTTCTATCGCCGTAAGTTGAAGTCGGAGAGTAAGATCTGGGCAGAGAAGTATTGCAAAACATCATTTGAGGTAACGAGATGAAGTGTGACTGAGGGGATGCGTGACTCTCACGCCAGGGTTCGACTAATCATGAAGTCATGTTTCATGACCACAAGGATTAATCAGTAACACCACAGTACCCACAAGCACATCAAGACTTACTGTTACAACTTTTTATGCCCACTGGCGTTTCGCTTTCTAAGAGTAACTATGTAATATCAATAATACCATGAGCGTAATATATCATCTTTCTTGTCTTTGATAGTCTGCGTGTGTTTGTTCGGGTCTATGTCTGTATGCCTGTTTGTGTGTGGTAGAATTATGATAATGATTGACTGCTGGAAAATCTGAAGGTGTTACACAACGAGTCTTTACACCATTACAAAGCTGGAGGTTAATGGATGTTTACTGACTATTAATGACGTGAACAATGGTTAGGATGGGGTTACTTTTGTAGCGCTTTATTCGAATGGATCGATGTGGTTTTGGTGCCGTACTGCAACTTGGGGACGAAGGATCTCGTCTGGAAGGAGGTGAAGGAAGGGCTACAGGAACGATGCAACAATTTCAACATGAACTGTCGGATAAGGTACTACTGATTGCTGATGAGAGTTGCGAGGGCCAGTGTCTCAAATACCACTTGACGGGTGGTAGAGGAAGGGTCGAGGATGATCTTGTCTGCCCTCTTCAGCACGTTTCCAAGTAGGAAGATCAGGTGGAGTTTGCATGGGTGAGTTTGGGAAGAAAGAAAGTTGTGTGAATGTTCTTGAGTTCAAGGCGCAGAAATTATGTGTGTGTGTGTGTGTGTGTGTGTGTGTGTGTGCGCGCGCGCGCGAAGATACTTTTTGTAGTCAAGGATACAACAAAGTATTATACAAATACATTTCACCAAGATGAATGGGTTGTTATCTACTATTCAATAAGAATGCCTTATGTTGCTCCTGGAATCTACAGTCTGTTATGCCTTGTACACTGTATTGTACCTAGCCTTAGACTGTAATGAGCCATGCTTACAGAATGTATCATGGTCTGTAAACTGTATTGTGCCTAGCCTGCAGATAGTTCTGTACCCCACCTGATGGCCGCAAGTGCAACTCTCCTGTAGACTTTGTATTTCTCTTCTTCAGCTTCCCCTGACAGAATTGCAATATCCAACTCTCAGAGACTGGCCTTCCTTGTGTCATATTCCTTGCCTGAAATATGTATCCTGACATGTCAAGTTATAAACAAGTGTTGTTTGTATTATTTCTTCAGGGCTGTGTTAGCATGTAGGTCACCATAGCTTGTATACTAAATACGCTTCTGTTGCATGTGACATGACACTGTATATATTCTTTGTATCAAATTATACGATAACATACATAGTACTTAATCATCTAAGCTGATTCAGTTGATGTGTATAACATTCGAGAGTCTTTCCATAAGCAAAATATTAAAAGGTATACATGATATTTGCCAGAATTACCTGCAAGTCAAACCGTTTCAGAGTCATGATTATTCAATCACCCGAGGTTAACTCAGACTGACCTTTGCTTCAGGTGAACAACAAGACACACACGCGGGTCACCACCGACCATCCACTAATTGGGAAACTGTTTTTGTGTTTTATATAGCAACTTAGCCCTCGACATTTTACCAGTATAGTCTGTGTAATGAATGTTTCCTGATAATCTTGTGTAAGATATTGCAGGTATCATGGTAATGAGAGAGCCATGTGAATAGACATGTTTAAAGTTCAGTTTCGACACACGGTCTCAGGCAGCTCCCTGCAAGGTCGTCCTATGAGTACTGAGGAATGTTACAGATTTCCCGAGTGCCTGTGGAACGCCTTGACACAGGTGTGACTCATTCAGTAACGTAACCGTTCTCTTGCTACAGGTAAAGACTCTGCTGAAGAGATCGTGGGTGCGGCTGCAGGAGCGTCGCGCCCCGAGAGGAGCGATGCGGGGAGCAGAGACGCTCCGCAGCCGCAGCCTCTCTACCGTGCAGACGACGCTGCTGGACCCCAGCCCCGCTCGCCGCAACTCCTCCATCGTGTCCATCTGCACCAACAACCAGCCCTTCCGCCGCAGCAACAGCGGCGCCAACGCCAGCCAGCTGCTCAGCCTCCGCGGCTCGAGGACCAGCATCACGCAGGCGTCAGCTGCGGACGGCGGGAGCGCTCCGGCGGCGCCGCCCTCCCGCAGGTCGCCAAAGCAGCCGGGAAGCAAACTAGCCCCGGGAGGCCTGGAGAGACTGGGCTCGTGGAAGAGCCCGGTACACACCATGGACTCCAACTCGGCCTCCAGGTCTCCCAGCCTAATCGAGGAAGTGGAGGACGAATTCATCAAGGCTGAAAAGACGGACAAGCTCCCGCTGCCAACAGGAGCCAGGCCGACGGGCGAGAAAGTAGAGCGTCACCACCCCGTTGTGTTGTTTAGAAAGGACGAGGCGGAACCCTGTGTGAATATCAATGTGAACGGCCAGTTCTGTAGCCTCAGGACCAGCGTTGACCAAGGCTACGAGTCCTCGCATAACGCCGGAGCTGCTGACGAGTGATGCCCTGGCCTCGTGCTAAATTCCCTCGCTGAGGAACGTTTGTATATAGAAACTCATCCACCAAAGCGACTCTATTCTGACGGTGGAATAAGTGACGCGTTACCCTGTGTGTTCTTACCATAGAGACCTGTGTGGTGCGTGTGGCGATATCGTTAGAGGGGCGAGTGTCGTCGTGTGATGACACACACATCGGAGATATCTGGACTCCTTCAGACGTGTAAATATAAGCGATCAAACCCTCCTTCTCCTCTTCCTCCTCCTGAACACAGCAGATGAGGCAGCTTCCTCAGACTCTTTGATGATTATGGGAAGAGCCGCACTGTCCATCTTAACTCACTGTGTTGACCTTGTGTTCATCCTGAGAGAATTCTGTATCTTAGCATTTAAACGTCTTCCTGCAGAGTCCTGATGATTCTCATCATATGGAATGTTTCTCAGATAATCATCACTCATTTCTCAGTTACACGTTTCTCAGTAGTGCTCGTGAAGACATAACACAAGGTTTGAGACTTCCAGTGACAACTGTTGTTCTCAGTCGTCTCTAAGCACCTGAGCTGATGGCACCTTTCCTATCTGTTGCTCTGACGAGTCTTTCTCCCATGGTCCATATCTCGCGTGACGCCTTTCATATCCAGGGCTCCTCCTCGCCCACGTTCAGAGCTCACTTTATTCTCGCTCTCCAACGGAAGATCTCATATTCCTTGAGCTCTTCAATAAACAGGCTAGAAATTCTCAGGAGTGAATTTTCTCAACACTTATATTTTGCTACCTTTTGCGACTCTCAACTTCCCTCATCTTTCACAAATATCTCAAGAATTTCCGCTTTCATATGATCTCGCTGCACTGAAGAAAATTGGGTTCTGTGGTTCGACCAACAGATGATGGGGTTCAGTAGCTGGACACACCAAAAGAATATGCTGGTCTCAACGTTTCTTTTATCTTTCTCTCTTTATCACGTCCTCTTAAACTTCTCACTAAAAATCATTACCTGATTATTCCTCTTAAACTCTTAAGACCACGAACGCATTCTTGCACATCACAGAGTTCCATGCTGGTGTGTCCAGCTATGAACCTTTACCCTCTGGGCCTTGCATACTACAATCTAGGCACTTCCAATGTTCCTATACTGTTGCGTAAACGGTCAAGACAAAAATCCTTCGGGAGTCCTGGCGTTCCCAGTCCGTCTGGGGTGTTGCCGGACACCTCCGTTTTCTATCTCCCTCGCCTCCAGCACCCTCGTCCGCCTCCCAGTCCTCCCGTCCGGAGCGTTTGTGGTAAAGAGGCTTTGGGGTGAGGCCTTTTTGCCAACTATGCTCATACGCGTTGCCACCGCACATGGCAACAGTGCTCATGCGTGTTGCCATCAAACTGACAACAGTGGCTATGCCTGTTGTCATCAAATTTGGCAACAGTGCTGACGCCTGTTGTCATCAAAGCTGGCACAGTGCCCATGCCTGTTGTCATCAAATTTGACAACAGCGTCAATGCCTTTTGTCATCAAATTTGGCAACAGTGCTCATGCCTGTTTTCATCAAATTTGACAACAGTGCTCATGCTTGTAGTCATTAGATTTGACAACAGTGCTCACGCCTGTTGTCAACAAACCTGGCAACAGTGCTCATGCCTGTTGTCATCAAATTTGACAACAGTGCTCATGCCTGATGTCATCAAATTTGACAACACTGCTCATGCCTGATGTCATCAAATATGACAATAGTGCTCATGCCTGTTGTCATCAAATTTGGCAACACTGCTCAGGCCTGTTTTCATCAAATTTGACAGCAGTGCTCATGCGTGCTGCCACTGAATATGGCAACAGTGTCCATGTGCACTGATCCAGCATTCGGTCCAAGTTATGTAATGATTCAAACAATAAGACAAAAATGTTAGTTTGGACTTGTATCTAAGTCACTCGCACGGGTCTGTGAGGGGTGGCTTGGATAGAGCGTCCGGGAGACCAGATTATGTAGATGGACTAATTTGTACACTTACTATAGATACATAAATCACTATTCTTGTAGAAATAAAACTTGTAAAATAAGACACATAAAAATGTGTATATAAAAAGTACACAAAATTATATACGTGTGCGTACCAAAGATGTAACGATGTATTGACACGAACCTCACAATGATCCTTATCTTAGCAGTCCTTAAGGAGCATAATGAACAGTGTCCATAATATGTTGAGTGTTATATATTACACGAATAAAAGGAATATGTCTGGCTGGCTTCTCTCAATCCTGTATCATAACCATAGATGTCTGTCGGTCCCAGATTCCTGATTGGGATGTATAGTTAGGTTAGACCAATACAAACAGGTAAGTACAGTGAGGTACACTTAAGGTGCACACAGATGAGTACATATAAGCAGGTATAAACAGGCAGGTACCGACGGGAATAGACAGGTACAAACAGACAGGAAGTGAGCTCAGCAATATGGGGTAGGTCCTCCACGTGACGTGAGGTCGCGACAAACAATGACTTATTACAGGAAAAATACTGAAGAAAGTTGATGGTGGCGATAATAGGGAGGCCGAGGGCGAGCCCCAGCTACACTGTTCTAGGAGATGGTCTCAATAGGGGAAGTATGGAAGGGTAATGTGCGTCCTAGAGGGGAAGATGAAGCCATTCCACAGGGCCGTACCACTAGATTCATTTAACTCCACCCGTCAATCCTCATCTACCATCTTCCACCCACCGGCCACTCCCCTCCACCCTCTATTTCTGATCCCCCCCCCCCTCCCCCAGAAAGGCGACAACATCTCCTGGTGACTTAATGAGTTTCCAGCAAAGTCTGGCTGGTTCAAGGTTCACCATCACAGTCTGGTACGCTCAGGTTTCACCTGCACAGTCTACATAACACAGAGTTCACCAGCACAGTCTTGATGCCTTAGGGTTCACCAGCACAGTCTGGATGCCTTAGGGTTCACCAGCACAGTCTGGATGCCTCAGGGTTCACTAGCACAGACTTGATGCCTCGGGGTTCACTAGCACAGTCTGGATGCCTCAGGGTTCACTAGCGCTGTCTGGATGTTTCAGGGTTCACTAACACAGCCTTGAAGCCTCAGGGTTCACTAGCGCTGTGTGGATGCTTCAGGGTTCACTAGCACAGCCTTGATGTCTCAGGGTTCACCAGCACAGTCTGGATGCCTTAGGTTCACCAGCACAGTCTGGATGCCTCAGGGTTTACCAGCACAGTCTGGCTGTCCCAAGGTACACCAGCACAGTCTGGATGGCTCAAGGTTCACTAGTACAGTCTACCTACCGCAGGGTTCACCAGCACAGTCTATATAACACAGGGTTCGCCAGCACTGTCTAACTATCTTAGGGTTCACCAACACAGTCTAGCTGCCTCAAGGTTCACCAGCACAGTCTGGATGACTCAGGTCCACCAATACAGTCTAGCTACCTCAGGGTTCACCAGCACAGTCTACATAACACAGGGTTCACCAGCAAAGTCCGGCTGCCCCAAGGTTCACCAGCACAATCTGGATGCTTCAAGGTTAACCAACACATTCTACCTACCTTAGGTTTCACCAGCACAGTCTGGATGTCTCAGGGTTCATCAGCACAGTCTATATAACACAGAGTTCACCAGCACATTCTAACTACCTCAAGGTTCACCAGCACAGTCTGGCTGCCCCAGGGTTCACCAGCACAGTCTGGATGCCTCAGGGCTCACCAACACAGCCTAGCTGCCCCAGGGTTCACCAGCTCAGTCTGGATGCCTCAAGGTTCACCAGCACAGTTTGGATGCCTCAGGGTTCACCAGCTCAGTCTGGATGCCTCAAGGTTCACCAGCACAGTTTGGATGCCTCAGGGTTCACCAGTATAGTCTGGATGCCTCAGGGTTCAACAACACAGAGTGGATGCCTCAGGGTTCACCAGCACAGTCTGGATGCCTCAGGGTTCACCAACACAGCCTGGCTGCCCTAGGGTTCACCAGCACAGTCTGGATGCCACAGGGTTCACCAGCACAGTCTGGATGCCTCAGGGTTCACCAACACAGCCTGGCTGCCCCAGGTTTCACCAGCACAGCCTGGATGCCTCAGGGTTCGCCAGCACAATCTGGATGCCTCAGGGTTCACCAGCAGATTCTAACTACCTCAGGGTTCACCAGCTCAGTCTGGCTGCCCCAGGGTTCACCAGCACAGTCTGGATGCCTCAGATTTCACTAACACAGCCTGGCTGCCCCAAGTTTCACCAGCACAGTCTGGATGCCTCAGGGTTCACCAGACCAGTTTGGATGCCTCAGGGTTCACCAGCACAATCTGGATGCCCCAGGGCTCACCAGAAGATTCTAACTACCTCAGGGTTCACCAGCACAGTCTGGCTGCCCCACGGTTCACCAACACTGTCTGGATGCCTCAGGTTCACCAGCACACAGAGTGGCCAGCAGCCACCTGCATACCCCCACTCTCTGAACACACACATCATAAGACTCCCAAATACTCGTGCCGAAGACTGCAAAAATATTCATCAAACTTATACTTCTTAAAATTTTTGCATTTTGATAATCCTTTGCATTTGTTTAAACATTTTCCTATACAGAAACCCTGCTTAGAGAAGTACTTGTACTGTACATTCCCCTTGATATATATGTTAGTGTATTGGAATAATCATTAAGACCGGAAGAAACTCTAACCTTCCCAAACAGAGTTTTCCCTTCCTCTTCCTCACTAATTTTCTGGGCCAGATTTGACGCCCTTGCCCAGGGTGAGTCAGCGTGTGAAGCGGTGTGAGTCAACGTGTGGGGTGGTGCAAGTTAGCGTGTGTGTGGGGGGGGGGGAGTGTGAGCCAGCGTGAGGAGCGGCGTGAGTCATACTTCACGACTCCCTCTGCCCTTCTCCTCACACCGAGTCAAACTTTGCACCAAACATTTCCAACTTGCGACACGAACTTATCTTTTTTTCTTCAGCATGTAACCAGCCAGGCTTTGTAATAGTCCCGCCCAGCTATCCTCTCTCTCTCTCTCTCTCTCTCTCTCTCTCTCTCTCTCTCTCTCTTTCCCCTAGGACTAACGCACCAAACTTTGCACCATACACGTCAAATACACACTACAAATGTTTCCTTTCCCAGGACATGTGCCAAACTTTGAACCGTATACGTCCGCCGTACAACACCAAAGTTCCGCACCAGAAACGTGTCCTCGTTTTTGAAACGCCCAAGTGGTCAATCTTCTATAAGTGGCCATACTGTGATTTCAGGAAGTATGTAACTGTATATGATTCTGTAGATTTTCAACATCAAATTCCCTATTTCATCATTCTCTAATTACAGTTGCATTTGCTTTTGGATAATTACTTGTATGACTTTTAAAGTTTTCTTTCATTTTCATTTTCTGAATATATTTGCGTCTTTCTCCAATGTTCCTAGTAACTGGGGAGTGGCTTGTAGAACCAGCATCGAGCAAATCGTTCCAACATCTTACTGAACCTGTTCAGCATATGATGTTTAATGTTCTCACTCCTTGATGCTACGTTGCTCCGGAATCTTCCGCCCTTTTAAGAACTATATTTCTTGGCGTGATTAAGACCTGTCCATGTTTTATCATTTTCATTGCTGCTTAAAAACCGTCTGATCAACTTACCTGTCGTCTCTAGCTATGTATGTCCAGTACCCATCATAGGCATCACAGTGACCAAGCACTAGAAGTACATTTTTTAGACCACCGGAGTACATCGTGTATACACTTGACCAGTTCTCGAAACGCCAACTCTTTATAGAGTTGAGGAGACCTCCAGCCTCCGGAGGCTTGTTGCTGTTGTTAACACAGTTGTTGTCAGTGACGATGATTGCTAGTCAGACCCCATAGCAAACAAACGCAGCAGCAGTAATGAGCAAATGATAATTAAACAGAGAGAGAGAGAGAGAGAGAGAGAGAGAGAGAGAGAGAGAGAGAGAGAGAGAGAGAGAGAGAGAGAGAG
>JAYMFT010137156.1:0-26973 GCA_038088735.1 Panulirus argus
TCTCTCTCTCTCTCTCTATATATATATATATATATATATATATATATATATATATATATATATATATAAATAAAACCTTTTTTATTAGGTTTGCTGTTATTCTGTAACTTCTGGTTGTCTTTTTATCGGGACTGTCTAAAATTCCCAGGTCGGAACACTTCTCTTAACTTTACTGTGCTCGCGCCTACCACGCACAACGACCCTAGTTCGAATCCTGGCTGTTGGAGGATTGTGTGTGTGTGTGTGTGTGTGTGTGTGTGTTGAAACTTGCTCACTTGGAACATCATGCTGCAAAACATGGAACACCTTAGTGGCCGAGCGAAAGTATCTCTTCCCTTGTGTTCGTGACTCCCTCACTTGCCGATGACACTGGGGCTCATTACTCCTCTCTCTCCGTAATGGTTATAATAAAACTTGTACCACGGCGTTGTGTACAGTGTCCTTTATCTCGAATGGCATCGTCTCATACGACGACGTAGCGCACCTGCTTTATCAGAGGCATGATCTGTAGACACCCTGCTGGCACAGTATCTATCGTCTAATCCCTTCTTGTGTTGGTGCCATCATCTTGTGTTGGTACCGTAATCTTGTGTTGGTACTGTAATCTTGTGTTGGTACTGTAATCTTGTGTTGGTACTGCCATCTTGTGTTGGTGCCATCATCTTGTGTTGGTACTGTCATCTTGTGCTGGTACTGTCATCTTGTGTTGGTACCGTAATCTTGTGTTGGTACTGCCATCTTGTGTTGGTGCCATCATCTTGTGTTGGTACTGTCATCTCGTAAAATGGTACTACTATCTTCTATTGGTGATGTCATCATACTCTGGTACAATAATCTCGTGCTAGCACATACATCTTGTGTTGTTACGGCCACAATTACTCACTCCTTATACATTTAGTTGATCTCGTGTGGATTACTTGATTAGACTTCGGCCTCCAAGTACGATTATCAAGGTCGGGAGCTGCCCAGTATTTCTATCTTTACATGACGTCTTTCGGGGGGCAGCAGCAACCTCAGTCACCATCCCGTTTCTGATTTACCCCCTGAACAGTTTACTTTCAATGGCTCTGACACGGTTCTTTAAAGTCTTCTGTGTGAACGTGTAGTTCCACTGTCAGTTGTAAAAGAAGAGTGAGGCAGTAAATATGGAGAACTATTGCAGTACATTAGGAATTAAGGAGGATCGAATAAATAAATAAAGGATGGCGTTGCGGGAGAGATGTGAGAGGGTTAGAAATGTGATGAAGAGACTGGCGTCCGGAGGAGAGACTGCCACGGTGAGATGGCTCCAGAGCATGTGTTGCTGATGAGATGGATGGTCAAACACTTAGCAAGAGTCTGAATGAGGATTCGTACATTGAGATAAAGAAAGACCGAAAGACCAGAGACTATGATGGACAAAAGAGTGAAAGACGTGAGATATTTCAGCTAAGGTGTAACCAGGCGAACGATTTCAGACTCCGTGCAGTGGATATGTCTTGTATGTGAATAGATGGATATAGGACAGGGATGAATATCGCATGTGTTGGTACAAATTCCTGTGCTAGATTCACATTCATTCAACACCATGGTTACTGTATGAATGAACCAATGAGCTGTGTGCACAGACCGACCTCCTAAGTGGATGGGGATGGAAGTGAGAATGACAGAGGAGCACGAAATTGAACAGCAGTTTACTTTCACCAGCGTCTTACTACTTCTAACTCGCGTTTCCTTTACAGAGGCGCTGTTGAGACGACATGATGAATTCCCTACAAAAAATGCGTCGTACTCTCACAAGTAAGTCAACTCTTTGTCTGGTCATCAGAGACCTGTACATATTAAAGAGTGATCACAAATTCTCACAAAGACTGGAAACTATTATGTGATCTTATCGTGAAAACGACCCTTCCGTCTCATCGCATAAACACATAGCATAACTACCGATGTAAATTATGCAAACATGTTTTTCACCTAACACATTGCGCGTACCCCTCAGCTGTTCCCATGTTTAAGTCTACCCCCTTAGTTCTCTCCCATATGTAGCATACTCCTCAGTACACTGCCAACACTGATGTACCCCTTAGCAACCTCGTCTCTAGTTTACCCCCTTTAGAACGCTCGCATCTTTCTGGTACCCTCAGTCAACATGTCATACTCTGCAATCCTCTGCGTCACGAAATAACTGTGTGGCCGTTGCCAACCCATCGTGATGTCCGTATCTACACTTATAATGTTAAGCTTTATTCTTTCTTTTCTTCAACTCTCTTCCTTCTCGTGTGTTTCCTAACAACCCTAAACTGTCCCTTTTTAAAAGGCAGGCATTCCACTGTCTCGGAAATCTTGAGATTCTTCTTCGTCTTCTTTGTCTTTCCTCGTTACTTCTTTATCTATTTGGCCTCTTTCCGTGTCTGAGGCCTGGCCACTGTACACTGACTTTTCTCGGAGTGTGGCAAGCCTTCGACGTGAAACCAAAGAGGAAAACTCTCTCCTATCACTAATACGTACCCACTCAGCCCTCCCCTGTCTCTAGTGTACCCCATCAGCACTTGTCCTATGATCAGGCGGTACTCCCTCCGCATTCACCCCCATCTGTAATGCAGTGACTGACCGATCCTCCAGCCACACCGAATCCAATTTGCCGGTATTCTACAGTTCTTCCCCACTGAAGGGATGGATGACGGAAGATCTTTCTACACACACGTGATAGAGACAGAAAGACAAGTATAGTCATATATATGTTGAAATAATTCACAATTCACAGTACCTTAAGTAAAACGATTTTCATACTTTGTAAACGAAATGACTTTCCACGGTCAAGGAGGAAAGATAGACAGTTAGAAGTGCTTGCTAGATGTGAGGATGTACGAACTCTGAACACCGCTTCACTGTCTCCCTCCTCACAATACGTGCTTAGGACAATGCCACTGTGGCAAACCGACTGCCAGGCCCTGCCCGACTACTTTCCCATCTCTAGTCAAGAGTTTTTTTTTTCACTGAGGCGATGATAGGATTTGTTCCGGCCGTATAAATTAACCCAAATCCTCACCGAGGGAATTATTTCAGAAACAGGAAAGAAGCGTGGGAGTCTGAATATACAGCTGGATAACGTGTTTCGCGCGGTGGAGAACCAGGACGTAGCGCAGCTGCGAGAGCACCTCAGCGATGCCGAGAGCTGTGTCAACGGGCAAACGGGAGCCTTCTACATCACCCCACTCCATGCCGCAATAGAGCTAGGCTGGCAGGAGGGCGTGCAAACCCTCCTGCTGCACGGAGCGTCGATCTGCAGTCGAAACCAATACGACCAGACGCCTCTGCACTATGCAGCTGCCGCCAAAGAGGAAGAAATTCTGAAGCTGCTCCTAGAGCACTGCAACAGTCCTAGCACCATTAACCTGCGGGACATGAGAGGCACGTCTGCCATTCACGAGGGTGCAGCCAACGGTAGTCTAACGACAGTGAAGCTTCTCCTGAAGGAAGGAGCCGAAATTGATACGAGAGACAAACAGGGAGAGTCGCCACTGCACAAAGCCGCAAAATCTGCTGCCTATGACGTTATGGTGGCCCTTATGGAACACGGCGCCGACCTTCAGGAGAAAGATTCCAGAGGCATATCTGCCCTTCAGTGGCTGACGCTGACGCATCCGGACGGTCTGCAGCGGCTCCTGGATCATTTGCTGATAACAAGCGTCGCTGGCAACCGACGGTCGCCCGTCACATTCAATTTTGCGGCCCTCGCTAGCGACTCTGGCACCAAACAGTGCCAGCTGCTGTCTTATTTCATCGAAACCAACAACTGCGGAATCTTGGCTCACCCCGTGTGCCACGTCTTCCTCCTGATCAAGTGGAAGAGAGCGAAGTTCGTTTTCCTCGGGTATTTACTTTACTTCGGGGTTTACGCTCTGCTGACGGGCCTGTGTCTATTCAACCGTCTTCTGTGGAGTAAGTGTCTGAACCAGAACCACACCGAAGCGCAGTATCGGAACTCTACGGATGAGAGCGAGTCAGGGTGTGTCTCTGGGCAGTCGACCACTCTGCCTTACCTGTGGATGAATGTCTGTCTTTGCGTTCAGAATCTCATACTTTTACTCAGTCAGTTGAATCGCATTAGGCTCCAGGGCTTTGCCTACGTGAAAGTCCCCAGCTTCTGGCTCCAGATCATCTCGGTCCTGTGTGTGTTAAGCTTACTAGGGTCTTCGTGGCAGCTGGGACCTGCCGACGTCGCCGTCTGGGAACACCACATAGCCACGATAGTGTTCCTCCTCCTGCAGCTCCAGTTCTTGCTCATACTGCGCAAGTACCCGTCGAACGGGCTTTACGTCGCCATGTTCATGCGGGTGACCGAGGACTTCCTGAGGATATTTTTCATCTACTGCACTCTCCTGGTGTGCTTCACCCTCACGCTCTTCCTGGCCTTCAACCGGGAACATCACGACGACCCAGTGTACCAGAGCGGGCCTCTCCTCTTCCTCAAGAGCTTGACGATGATGGTCGGCTCCGTTGACGTCAACAGGATTACGGCGCAGCATCTCGACCGCCTCCCTTACACCAGCTACATCATCTTCATGCTGTTTATCCTCCTCATATCCATTGTGCTGTCCAACCTGCTGGTGGCCCTAGCCGTCAGCGACATCCGGGAACTACGCTCTTCGGCCGACCTCATGCGCCTCGCCAGGTAACTTAATCAACCACCTCATTTTTTCCTGACACCTCTGGCATGACTGTTTTTCGTATTTTGTCATAAACCTGATCTTCATGCTTATATACACTTGTGGTGAAACAGGTGCATTAGTCCAAAAGCTAGGGAGGAAAACCAGGTTCATAAATCATCACTGCAACAGTCATAAAGAGCCTCATTTCCGTGTTACGTAAAGTATTTTACTCCATCCTGCGCGCACTACTTCATCTCTTCCGTAAAACTTGCCTCTCTCTCTCTGTTTTTCTCGACTCCTTTAATTCTGACAGTTTCCGCGATGATCTATCGTCACTAAGCACTGGTTAGCGGCCACATCCTGACGTCCCGGCTTGTCCCCATTACCTTCTTCCATTGGGTTATCTCTTGTCTGCTTTGCACAATCCAGTCTTCCAATAACCAACGTTATGATAAACCACCATGGACGTTTCAGTCGTCATACTCGTCGTCTCCATAATCCCTCAACGTACTTTCAATCACGTGACTACTTAAGAGACTTTTCCTTACTTTTCACAACTTTCTTTGATTTCTGTATTTCACCTTACCTGGTATTTTGGTATTTTTCATTCCTATGATACTACGAATGTCATTTGCTTTCAGTGTTCTTGCCTCTCTAACCTGTCCATAATTTGAGACATTTATGAGTTCTCAAACAAGGCAACCTACATCTTCATGCTTCGTCATCGAACATTCCATTCTGAGCATATTCCCATCCGTCAGCTGATTAACGTCACTTAAGCAATAACATCTATAATACATTTCCATATCACGAGCAATAAAATTACATTTTTCGCATTATGAGCAAAAAAACTATTTTTTCATTATAATGAGCAATAAAATCACAACAGTGCATTCAAACTATCTCCTGTATATTATAACCTTCCAGGGATTACCTTATCTCAACATCAGATCTTCAGTTTGTATGATAACCTTACGTAACTGTTAGGTCCCCATGTGTACTGTACGTGAATGGGTGGGTGATTCTGGTCACACTACGTCTTTAGATCACCGTTTTGAAATGTTATGATTGCTGTGACTGAAACGCTGTTGTGTCGATCTTACTACAGTATGGTGGATGCCATCAGGAACATCGAACAGCTGTGCGAGTTCCCGATCCTGCGGCACTTGGCTGACTACTGCAGGCTGGACACCCGGTCAAGCCAGGTCCGGGTGTGGCCTCAGTGCCACGGCCGCCAGCCGTCCGTGTTGGTGCAGGAGTCCCATTGCTCCAGCGACTATTCCTCGCGCCAGCGCTGCTGTGTGTGGCTTCGCGATCTCCTCCACCGCGGCCGATATGAGGTCAACATCCCCGCCTCGCTGCAGGCGGAGGTCTTCAACAGAATCGCCGCGAGGGACTATGTCACCCTGGACGCTGAGCAGACTAATAGCGATCCGGATGCCAAGGTGATCTACACAGAGATTTTGAAGAAACTAAGGTCTATTGAAGTTTCCTTATCCCGCGATGCCAAATACGTTTGAAGAACTGTGACAATGACACAATGGAATTTCTTTTAAAAACTAGTAGGATACATACATAGTGAGAGCGTATGTGGCCTTAGAATTATCCATAACACCTGAAGAAGGTGGAACTATCATGACGATGACGGCCTTAAGAACCCAAGCAGTTGAAAGGCCTAAATATTAAACAGCCGTCAATTAGAGGATACGACTGAATTGATCCTTGCGATAAGAATGCTATGCGCCCTGTAGAACATTTTAAGTATGAGGAGACTCTTCTAATTTGAATAAAGTGTTTACATTGTGTAAATAAGATTGTATACATCAAACTGCAATAAATGGTGTTTACATAACAATGGTACGTTTTATGTGACTCCTATTTAACACATTAACGCATTATACGTATATCTGCAAGCCGCATTCAATAAGTCTAGAACAAACCTCTAAAATATCAGCCAACTCACAATGGGCATCGACACTATAAAGATCGTCCCACTGAATTTGGCTTCCTTCCCTGGGAAAACTGCTGAGGATGCCAATTTCCGAGAAACACATTCATATGATACTCTGATATTTTTCACGCTTCTACTGATCGTCATGCAGAACGATACTACAATCAATGATTAATACAACTTACCTTAGTCATCCCAAAATTTAGTTCACACCTTACTCAAAGAAAACGATGTCAGAGGAAGAATAGAGCCAAACTAAAGTAAATTTTTCCGATTCATGCTGGTGTACGTTCGTGGAAATGTTTTGAAATATTTCTGTTTTCATGTATTCATTCTTAGAGTACAGTTACCTTGTTTACCTTATGTTACCTCAGTTATCTCATGTCTGATCTTCTCTACATCTAAAATCATAAGCCCCACTGCACAAAAAATGTCAAGCCAAAGTATTCGCTTCAACGTATTATCACAACCCAGAACCCCTTCAAGGCTCCACCCCCTTGATCAGCAGGGAAATGGACTCCTATGGAGCGATATATATAGTCCCCTAATACGTCCCTCTCCATGCCAATTGATTTGACGGAACTCCCTAAAGCCATCTAGAAAACCGAGAACCCAACCCCGGAAAAAAAAATCAAAACAAATAAGAAGAGGCATATCAACATGCTACCTCCAAAAGAATTCCAGTACCTTCTCAACATCTACATAGCTAAGTGCAGGAGACTTTCCCCGACGGTTCAAAGAGGCCAGAGGAACAATGATACCAAAACCAGCAATGCCAGATGCAAACCCGTATCCCTCCTGTATGTCCTAGGTAAACTTTTTTTCTAAAAGAATTGTAAACTTAAGGTTAAAAGGACACCTTGAAAATAATAACCTCTATTACCTTAATCAATACGACCTCCGGAGGAACAAAAGCACCACGTAATTAATCCTTATTATCTATACACATCAAGGAATGATTGTTCAGTTATACAAAAAGAGGCATAAACAAAGCCTTTTACAAAGCATGGACAAACGGCATTTAATGTAAATCACCACAACCTGGCATACCTGAGATCACAGAAAGGACAACTTTTCTAAATCAACGCAGTACAGAAAGCATCATCAACTCTGCAACGTCACACAGGTTGCCCCCCTCCCCAATAGCTTATACAGCTGACATTGCCCCATCAATTGGCACAATGAGCATGGGCATCTATGCCAATGATGCTCCGCAAACAATGGTCTCGAAAAACTCACTCCAAGAACAAATTCGTTTAGTACACTCTGAGCGAACTAAACATACTCGAAAAGGACTGGAAGATAAAGTAAACAAGTTTACCATCTCGGGGATAAGAAGGATAAAACCCAACAACAGGATACAAGATAGATAGCGCATAGGAGAAGCTGAAGAATCCTGGGTCGCACTAACATAAAAGGGGTTTGATAATTATAAATCATATCAAGAAAAACTGCCCTGATTAGTTTGTACAGATTCTGACACCTTCCAGAGAACCAAAATTTACACCTAGCCAAGGCTTTGATAGTACCTGTCCTAACCTACGTTCCTCGTCTCTAAATCACGCATGCTGAAGTTACAAAGAATACAAAATAAGGCTCTACGATTCGCCGAAAATGAAAAATACTTCTGTCATGGAAACGTTGTTGAAGAGCACGAACGATTAACGATTCAGTCAGTCGGTTCATACCTATGTGAAAGCAGCCCAACAAATATGGCAGAGACTTAAAGACAGCGATGATGCAAACTAACGACAACAGTACAAACAGGAACGCCCTTGGTTCCCTCGAAGCCTCAAAGCACTCAGGGAGGCTCTAGTCAACCATTAATGTTCGACTTAGCTTTGTGAATCTCTTTCAAATAAAAAAAAAAAAACGATACCATTTGAATGCATGCATACACACTCCTAGTATGCCGGTGGTATATAAAAAATGCATCAAAAACACATTTCCAGAAAATGACCCACAAATGCTTAAAAAAACTTACACTATACGTCTGTACGCATTTCAGTCTACTCTTCCATTTCACACTATCCCTTCCCCTGTTCAACCTTTCCTTTCTCTCCTTTAACCACCTTATTAAAGACAGAGAAAAGTATGTGTGTCTGCATCTTAAGAACTCTTTAATATCAAGTAAATTGACTTGCAATGGGTTCCCTCAGTGCAGGACCTGAATGATACATGAGTGACTGTATTCAAATACATGGCATGAATTCACCATGTACTCTGATACTTGCATAAATTTTCACTGGTGTCAGCCACAGGAACTACTCAAACCCCTCGTTCGCTCACCTGTTATCAAACTACGTGACATTTATCCTAAATTGCCGGTAAGTACCTGGGGATGACGTCTTCGTTACTGTTCTCTTGCGAATCCTCAACGTCACTCAAGTTCACGTCGCTTTACAGTTTTCCCGTCGCTCGTAACATAATCACAGCAACTTGAAGTGCACTAATTACAGAAAAAAACTGAGTTCACGGTCAAGGAACGACTAACCTAACCAATGTGTTTACCAACAACGATGCGCCATTTATGCGCGAAGTTGCCAACTAATTCCTCCGCGAGCAGCATTCTGAAGCTGGTATAATAAAGATACTTTTAATGAGCAGTATTATACATATAGATTTAAACTTAAGTCACTGGATAATACTGGCTTATCTTTGAAATAAGATGGTCGCACTGTTACTTAACACAGTTACAGTAATTACAAAAATTAGCATTGCATGACAACAATTTCGAATTAGTAACAGCCTTAGTGTGCTCTTTACAAAGTAGTCCGTGGTATATCTTGCTTGCTAGAGATAATTCCATCAAGAGATAATTTCGCAACTGCAATACTTTGCTGGATGGTGAGAGTGAGATATGTTATTTGATTCTGTTGTGGATCATTTTCTCACAGAAAATTACAAAGATCGCAGTATCGTTATATTCTCGATTACAAAACTTCTGGTTAGCGTAATACACATAAGTAGTAGAACACTTTCCAAGCATTCTTTAACCAAGAGTATGATACTGCATGAACAACATGAAAAATACATATGCTTTAAATGGAAAATATTTCATCTGCCACACAGATGTAAATGTGCCAAAATATTCATTCATTCCGAGAGAAATATTTGGGATACAGGAAACTAATGGCATATTCATGAAACATTTATTTGAAATCATGATATCAAGACTATGTACACAAATTATATACATAAACTACAATACTGTCAAGTGAACCATTACATCCCCTTACAGTTTTCTCTTACAGGAGTTACAAAAAATGTCCCAGTGTGAATACGGAAAGGTGTAAGGATAATTTCCGATCGTTGCTTGATGCGAGAGTTACCTTGTGTCCGCTGCTCTTACGACGCATACTCGTCCGCTATAAGCAATGTCTGTCAATGTCGTATCATCCCTAAAAGTCCGAGTGAGTACGTGGAAAACGCTAACTGGACTAATGACAATCCGAAATAACTGTGGGTTCGCTACGACAGTTATTTCCACAACCAGTAAATGAAGTGTGTAATGTTATCATTTTGAATATCTCTGAGAGACCAAAACGGAAGTAAAGCTGTGGCAACGAGGTTTCGTTCATACTGGTAGCTGCCCTTGGTGTCAGCAGCTGCTTTTCAAGCTGTGTAAAGCTGTACTAAATGCTTACTAAACAATATATATAAATCCTTTCCAGATACCATTTCTGACTCAAATTCCCACGGTAGACACGAGCCTAGTTTCTTATGCCAAACTGCATAAGACATTGTAATCAGCTGCGCCACTCTTCAGCTGCTTCAAATGGTGTCATCAGTTGCCCCACGGATCAGCTGCTTCAATCTTGTTATCAGCTGCCTCATACACCAAACGTTCTCTGTTGTCATCGGCTTCCTCAAGTGCTGTCATTAACTACACCAACTAGTCCATACGTTACCAACATCCGATGAAGATAAAGCCAGTTGCACTACTTTATAAGTAAATTATTTTTTTTTCCGGTTGTACCAGATGGCGTTACCAGCTGCACTATTACTGTCGTCATCTGTTTTCGTCATCATAGCTGCTCCACATACAAACAGGTGCACCAGAAGTTGCCCTTTGCTGTTACAGATACTGTTGTCAGCTGTGTGAGATATTCGTCAATTACTTCAGTTGATGACGTTAGCTGCCCTAACACTGTCATATCATGTTCTTTGTTCTGTCATCAGCTGCCACATATTTATCAGCTGCTCCAACTGCTCTATTCCTTAGCTGCTCCAGATTCTTTATCCCCTATTGCAGATGATATCAATAGCACCACATACTGACATCAGCTGCACCTAGTCACCTCTTACTGGCTATAATCGTCAGCTGCAATAGATGTCGACAGATGCTCTAGATGTCGTCACTGCCAGACAACCCATATTGCATGTCTGACTACCTCAGGCGCCCGGTATACCACCAATTTTGTCGTCATGTGCTTTAGATGTTATCAGCTGCTCTTAATATCCTCGTCAGTTGTCCCAAACGTCACTTCCACCATAGTCTTTTGCATCACATTACTGACAAACTAATCAACTCTTCTTTTCATGAGGAAGTGAAAATGTTTTGCTTCACACATCATCAGTTGTTTCACTCATTAACCGTGGCACGTCCTACCAAGATTTTTTTTTTTTTTCCAGCTGCCCCATACGTCTTTTGTTCTGCCAGGTGTCAGTCGAACAAGTTAGCTTCTAAAAGTTGTCAATACCTGCTCCAGGTTCTGCCATCATCTGCATCATGCGTTTGCATTAGCTGCCCCAGATGCAGATGTATCGCGAGCTGCGTCTCAGTGTTTTAGTCTCTGTTCCTCAGTGCCGCCATTAGGTGTTCGAGGTGTTGCCGTTTTTCGGCATGTCTCGGGGTACTTTTCTTATTACTTCATAAGCTCTTCTTTGCTGTTCGAAATGTTCTTAGCTGCTCCGAATGCCTTCAGCTGCTTCGTTACAGATGGAAGAATCAGTTCTATTTTTCTCTTTCCTTAGGATTTCCTTATCTCTCCTGCGCACAGGATGCTGTCATCATCTCCGCATGTTTCCATGACTTCCTCCAGACACTGATAGCTGCTCTATATCTTTTGTCAGACTTCCTAAGGCTTTTCGAGATAGATTTTACTGACTCAGTCGTCCCAAATGAAGAAGGCATTTGACCCATGTGTTGTCAGCAGCTACTCTAGATGTCCTCTGCTTTCTTCTGGTATGAATATCATCAGCTGCTGCTCCAGATGTGAACAACTGCATCTGGTGTCAGCTGTACTTATATGTCGATCGCTGCCCCAAAGTGTTGTCATCAGCGGCTCGAGATGTGGTCTCTACCTGATAGGGATGTCACCAGCTGCTTCAGGTGTATCATCATATATTTCAATGAATGTTAGCAAATGCCCTAGTTTTAGTTATCACTTACTTTGTTATCAGCTACTTTAAGTATCATCCCCTGGTACAGATGATATTAGCTGCTTTGAATAATATCAGCTGCTCCAAAAGCTATCACCAGCTACCCCAGATTTTAAGGTGTTACTATTTGCTCTTAATTTTGTCATCAGTTGCTCAAAGTGTTGCCATCAGCTGCGCAAAGAGTTATATTCAGCTGCTCCCATATGCTACTGTCAGCTGATCCATATGTAAATAGCTGCTCTACCATCGGCTGTTCCTCATATTATCAACATGAAATACGTTTGTAACAGCTCAACATCAACAGATAGTGCACAGGATGCCATCCATCACTCCAGATGATGTCATGAACACTTTCAAATTTAATCAGTTGTTCCTTATATTACCATCATCTCAAATATATTCCATCGACGTCAGTGGCTGTTCTAGTGATCACAGCTGTCCTAGTGACTTCAGTTGTTCTAGATGTCATCAGTAAGTTCAGCTGTTCTCATTTGGTGCTACAGCTGTACTCATCTACTCTAGATTTTTATCATTAGCTGTCCCAGTTTTCTCCAGCTGCTCACCATGCCAAAAGCTGCGCCAGAAGTTGCCATTATAGCTGCTCCAGATGTTGACACAGCGGCTCGAGCTATGGTCATCAGCTACTCCATGTTTTTTTTTTTTTTTTCAGCTGCTCTAGACGTCGTTAGCTTTTGTTTTTAGCTGCTGTAAATATCATTAGTAGCTATAAACATTCCTTGATGCCCTGGATGTTGTAATTAGCTATTCCTAGTATTCATCAGCTGCTCAGGTCATTGTCAACAGTTAGATGTCAACATCTATTCGGTAGAATACTATCAGTCTCGTGTGTTATTGTAGCCAGCTGCACCAGATGTGATCAGCTGTAGCGAGCTGTTCCAAATGTTACCTCCAGTTAACTCCTGTAGTGTTAATGATCGACTTAGCTGTCTAAGAGTTCAGGAGTGATCACAATCTCTGATTCATTATACACTCAGCTCTCGGATCATTCGTCACGAGTCTGAAAAGCCACCCGAACACCTATTCCTTGTCTATTTAAGAGGCAGACACAGATCACCACTCCGTGAACCACTCACCCAACATCTGCTACTTTAAATAAACCAGCAATCTATATGCGAACCACTAAGTGTTCCACTGTGAACCAGTGAAGCACGAGTTACGTACTGAGTCTGTAGTGTGAACAAGTCAACCTCACAGTAAACAGTTAAGCTCCAAAAAACTTTTGAACCATCTTAACACGACGGAACTTCTATCTGAAACAGTCAGACGATAGTGAACCTGGATAACAGCGTGACACAAGTTATCTCTCTTCAAACTTATCATTAATGATCACATTGAGAACAAATGAGAACACGGTCGAGACTCTGTATGAAAAAGTGGGACAATAGCAAAAAAAAAAAATATTTCTGTAAACAAGGGTCAACAATGAACTTATCTTCGACTCATGTGAAACCAATGCATACATAAAATGAAACATGAGAAACACTGTGCTGGGTCATATGACAGGAGTGAAGCAATGGTTCTGGGTTCTTAACATAGGAACTTACAAATAACACTACACCTTAACTTAAGAATATATAAAATCTACGTAGCAATGAGATGTAAAGTGAGTGTACAGTAAAGTATGGCATAAATCTAATGATGAGTTTGTACTAATGCCTTGGGACAGAATGGTGCTGTGACGTCATCAGTGGTTCTGACCAGTTGGGATTCTCAGAATTCATTTCGTCTATTTGATTATTTTTAGCTTTCGTCCATTATACGTTAATAAGAATCAAGTCTAAATGAGACATTAGAATGATACATCATTCTGTTCCTATGAGCTGATATGTCTTGCATGTGTGTGTTGTTGGCCAGATGCACCAAACACAGTGAGTGACATCCGGTTAACCCCTCACTGGTGAGATCTGGTGATGACGTCAAACTTTCATTGTATAAATATGATAAATATAGCACGTGAAGTCCATCATGTCCTTCGATATATGATTTCATATAATTCAGTTTTGATACAGGTGAAGATATTATAACAGTTCGTTATAGGACTGACAAAATAAAAAGAAAATAAAAGCCTTTTTAAAGTTGTTGATGGAGAGGATTGGACAGCCACGACGTCAGGGATGTCACCGGGACAGAGATGTGCTTGTGATATGCTGGCATCTCTCTAGTACACTGATGTCACAAAGCGTTACCGTTACGTCTACATACTGATCTCATACTGCCCGTGATGTCACAAAGACAGAGATGTATCTGTGTTGTGCTGATACCTCACTATGACAGTGATGTCACACTGCATTGCCATACCGTACACATACTGATGTCATGCTGCATTAGACCCTTTTGTAAGCATGCTGAAGTCACACCCTGTGCCAGCACATCACTTAATGATGAAGTCTTTAACGCACCACATTACAACCCTACATATATATATGTTATGGTATGCTTTAACATCACGTAACGATGTCACACTTTATAACGACTGTGCGCTGGTATCAGTGACCTCACATCACACTGTGCATTGATGTGACACAGACGGGAGACAGCTCAGAGGAGAGGTGGGAGGGGGTCGGAGTGTGACGCGAGCCCGCCGCCCCGCGTCCTGACGTGAGGCAGCGCGGCTGGTGGCTGAGGCACGAGACTGAGTGAGTGGGTGACATGTGCCGTATGGAGGGAACAGCGAGGAGGAGTGAGGCTGAGGCTTGCCGCCAACCGACCGACGGCTCCTGCTGTAGCCCGTCCAAACCAAGAGGCTGTGTCTGCCTCTCACCACCGCTGTGCCTCGCGTGAGTGACGACAGACCGAATGTGCCACCGTAGACCGTGATTATGGAAGACTATTTGAATTTGAATTTGTATGTCAAGATCTATCCCAAAGTGAGGGTTGGGGGCCACCACTGGGTCAACTCAGGGAATATAGCCACCCCTGCTTGGGACCATTTACATAGATCACCCAACACCCGCACAGTGATGATTCATCTATCATGTAAAGATATATATTTGCCTCTCTCCGACTGAATACCGTGCACCTAGACACACGAGCCAGACGTCCTCACAAAACTAAGACGCGCGAAAATGCGAAAATATAACTGTAATGTCTTATTCAAAGGAGCACATTGGCTTCTCTCACAGTTATGCAGTACTACGTGGAATGAAAAAGCTGAAGATAAAGTCACGCGTGGTCAGGGAAATGCAAAATTTGCGCAAAACGTACGATCTGCCTACTCATTTATTCTACGTTTTAGGTTTTGACCTGGGTTATCAAATAACAAATATCAGTCGGATTTGAGTCGCTCGAGACAGAAATGTGGCAGAATTTCGAAGAGTTACAGACGAGGAAGACGTTACGGAAACTGTACAAAAATAAATAGTCAACTAAATACTCAATTAACAAAATATTTCCTCTGGGGGAAGAAATTTTCCCCTGCATGTAATCATCCTTTCCCCGCCACCGCTCAACGCTAACACGGCTGCCAATAACAGCAGAAACTAAACCAGGCCAACCACGCCGCTCTCCGGGACGCAGAAGAGAGGAGAAGGTACGCCCTCTCTGCGATCGGTATAGTTTACGGTAAGGATAAGCCCTCAGCTGGTAGTACCCCACTTTCAGATGGGATATTTCACAGTTGTGATTCATGGGAATCATCAGAACCGTTGGTCACACTGGACGGTGAAGATTTAGTACTGGAACGCACATTACCCAGATGTCTCAGGGCTACGATGGGACGTTCCAGGTCGGGATACAGTCTACCTGGGGACTGTCTTAGGGCTGGAAGGATGGGGGGGGGGTGTGAAGGGGGGTGCATCTTTATGGGTATTCCAGCGGGTCGAGATGCACTCACCTGGACTGTTCCAGGGCTAGAGCGTATATCTGAGGGGTTGTAGGGTCAGAGTGCATCTCTGAGGTGATGCAGGGTTGGGGATGCACTGTCCGTGAAGACATTATAAGGCTTGAGGTGAATGAGCAGGTGAGCCGTTAGCTATGCCGTCCCAGGGGTTGAGACGCGAGTCAGGCGTGTGAGGCGGTGGAGGCAGGAGCGATCGGCGCGCGCCCTTAGGCTGTGGGTTCCGGTTGGTCGTAGTACTCGCCGATCCAGTTGTTGAACTCCTCGTACTCCTCGCCCTTCAGGGCGGCGGGGTCTGCGTTGGGGCAGGAGAGAGTCGGGCAGCAGCTCGGGTAAGGGAGTGTCAGATCCTGGACGGTCTCACAGCCCGGGCCAGCAGCCATTATGCCGCACCTGGGGACAAGAACGAGCAAGGTTATACCACACTGGGTCACCGCATATGCCTTTTATGAATACATTAACTTTAGACCTTAGGTTCTGTTTGACTGTGAACTTCGTAAACAATATTATACTGTTATGTATGAGGAGGGTTGGCCGATCAAGAATCGATAGGGTAAGACAGAGGTATGTTAATAAGAACAGTATGGTTGAGAGAGTTGACAGAATGTGGGGCATATGCACAGAGGAACCACAGAAAGATCTGAGGAATAATAAGGGTGTGATTCCTTATATTCGGTGGGTGTCCACCAGATTGAATTGCACAGTTAGATTATTCACCTTAGTACTGAAGGGAACTTCCTTTCATTTCTGTGAATATTACACAACAAATCGGAGTTATTCCTTGGATATTTATGAACACAGGTTTATTCTGAAAACAAAAGTGAGAGGTCTAATAATTCTATATTTGTAAGGAAACGTAGGTTAATATGATATATAGATGAGTGAGCAAGTGCATAACAAGAAGTTAGGTGAGGGAGTATCACACTGAGGCCAGGTGAGAGTGCAGTATGTTGTGGCCAGAAGAGAGTGTGGTATGTTGTGGCCCGGAAAGGGATTGTAGTCAGGTGAAACTGTACCGGGCGAGAGAGTGAGCATAGTCAGGTGGATCAAGGTTAAGAAGTCGTAAATTATGGCCATTTTAGGGTATAATCCTTTAGGGACAGGGGAGAGTGTAGTACCTTAAAGCCGAGTGAGAGTACGGTGTTATGTGGCCAGGTGAGGGTACACTGAGTTAATGCCAGTTAGTTGTGGTCAGGTGAGGGAGTAGTAAATTTCGGATAGGTGAGGGTGCATTAAATAGTAACCAGATGAGGTCGTAGTAAGTCATGGCCAGGTGAAAATTATGCATGGTTTGATGAAGTTAAAATGTATATGACTACGTATGAATAAATGTATATGAATGTGATCAGGTGAGTTACTTTGTACTGAGGTGAGGGTACAGTAATTAATGACCAGGTGAGTGTGTTATAAATTGTGGCGAGATGTTGGGCAGGTTGTAATAATCTATAGGGTGTACCCAGGCGAGGTATATATATATATATATATATATATATATATATATATATATCCAAATATTATGTTAGCAAAGTGTGACCATGGAAGGGTGGATGAGTGTGTGTTCAGTTGTGGCTGATGATCCACGGGGCAGTAGATGTCTGGCCAGGCTCCCACGCTTTGATTTTATGAGTTTAGTTAAAGAATAAGATCAGCGTTAGCTGTGACTTAAAGGCAGTGTCAAATAGCGTTGTGGGCGGTGCAGCGAGCTAGCCTAGTTCAGCCTACATCGCCTTCCACAGCGTCGTTCGGGGATCTCCTTTTTCCACTTGTGTTGTATATTTAGGACTGCGGGTTTGGTGGCGTCAGGTCCTGTCTGACTGTAGCGTAGGCAGAGGACCTCTCATTACTGTGGTCATCTCGCCACTTGAGGCCGTCCACGCGCTCGACCGGGGCCCCCATCCCTCTCCCAACCCACAACATGAGGAAGGTGCATTTAGTGCAAAACCTCACACACTCGAGTTGGCCGCACGTTTTAACGACTATCAAGCACTCCAGCACACTGCAGGGGGGCGGGAGGACGTGACCGTTCTCCGTCGGCAGCCACAGCATGAAGTTCCTGATGACAACATCCCCGCTTGTTGACACAGGAGGCACGGCGCCACTCGCTGATGGGCCAGCTAATGGTTGCGCCTCTGAGCAGGATGCTGCTGGCTTTCTTGGCCTCGCCTGCGTCACAGGGATCGTCACACATGTTGTAATGTCTAGCATCCTTAATCTATTTACGGTTGGGATGCTAATTATAAACAGTAGAGATTCCTAAATTTCAAAAACTTGTTTGAGGTGTGACGCGGGAGGGGCGTGTGAGACGCATGAGATCGGGAGAACCTACATTTTTGATAGATGCAGACCAGAAACGAAGCCTCGTCAGCCACTCACTACTGTCTCAGTCGGACACGGCCACTCACTTTAGTATAAACGCAAGATGAAATATTCATACAAGCACTGAAAATGAACCGCACAGACTACAAAAGAATCAAAAAATGCCCTGTTATCTAAAACTAATGGAATTTACTACCACTGAGTTACGTCTTCAACAAATCCTGTTGCCAAGCTGCAGAAAGTATAGGAGCGTTTGGAATATAGACTCAAGATATATGCCACACATACGTTTGACCTTGCTAGTGTTAAGTGTTATCGTATTTGTCCAAGTCACTGACAGCAAACACCTTTGATATAAGGTGTAGCTGGATGGCCGTGAGAAGCGGTGAAGGAGAGACGTCCTTTCTCATGCTGACCAGCGTGCCGTCTGACTTGACTCCACCTGACCAAAGTCATCTTCCCCCTTAGCCTTACTCGCCAGTTTTGCTACGCAGTTCCTCCCCCCCCCCTTGAATCAGAGATACTCCTCACCCACATAATAGTAATTGCTCGACTCCATATACATACACAACTTAACGAGAAGACAACTATATCGTCCTGGGCACGTCTGCTTAATGACTAGAACATGTGAAGCGTCGCTGTTGCAACGGCGAGGCAAAATGGTGAGGCAACGTGCGCGCGTGTTGACGGACGCGACAGACACACACACACACACACACCAACAGAGGTTTTTGCCGCTTGAAGATACAGGATAAGAGGACGAGCAAGAAAGCGAGGGACTGGTCTTCTCTCTCCCACACCCATTTAAGCATAATCAAAACTGATCATTAATTAATCATTTTTTCTTCCACGGTTGTAAAATCTCGTTGAAGATGAGAAGAGGAAGAGGAGGCACCATGTGTTTGGTGGTGTATAATTACACTGGATACTGACTATGCATAAGTGTAAGAGCCAGTGGATGACTACGCTGAAAAGTGGGTGGATGACCACGCGGTGACCATGCGGAACAGCGAGTGGATGAGCATGAGGAACAACGAGTGGATGAGCACGCGAAAAACGACAAGTGGATGATCATCACACACTGTCAGAATAACAATCACGAGAGACTCCTCTGGCACTCTGGTGTATAGAAACCTCAGGTAGCTACTACTGACGGAGATGTCGCATGTCGCGTCTGACTCCAAGTACTCACCACAGAAGTAAAGATATAAGCGTGTATATATATATATATAATATGTTTTATATATATATATATATATATATATATATATATATATATATATATATATATATATATATATATATATCAAGCACTCTGACGGCAGTTTTCCTGACGAAGGTGGGTATGGCGAAGGAAGTCCTGAGTACAGTCGAGAATTACAAAGGATGAAAATGAATGAAGGTTGAAGGAATGTCATCTACTTACGTCGCATACTCAACGTAGAGGTTCGACTTGTAAGAGAGGCAAGTGGCTCTCATACAGTTGGGCTCCTGCCACTGGGCACCGTCTGGGAAGGGCCGATTTTGCTTCGGTATCCAACACATATCTGGGTACTCTGTGAGGAGAAAAAAGAAAGCGAGAGAGAGCTTAGTCTTTGGCCAGTATCCTTCTTGGCTCGCGACGAAGGCGTAGCCGAGTCACACAATTAGCCTACACTTCATCATCAAAGCTAAAATGATCGTAGCTGTCAGCTTACACCTTATCTATCCTACGAAACCAATGTAGAGAATGCAATAATTATGATCGTATACTTGTTTGCGTACTTTCATAGTATGATCTTAAAGCCAACAACCCTCTTTTTTTTACTACTAGTAAGGTTCAGTGATATTTCTTTTTAGCTTTCTTTGTAAAGCTAGCAAACGATTTTCTTTTTCTTACAGTAAGGAACAGTGATATATATATATATTTTTTTTTAGCTTTTTTTATCATCATATCGTTGGTGGTCATACGAGGTCATCTTGGGCCTGAGGCATCCTCTGCAGGGAGGCCCATCCTCAACATTTAATTATCTCAGGTCAAGGAAAACTAATTCTTGGGTTCCCTCTCCTGGCAGCAACCTTGCAGTAACTAGGAAAGAAGGATTCTACCCAGGGACCTCGGGCGAGAAAAGCGGAGATCCTAGGGTGAGGATTCTACCCTCGGCCCTAGGGTGAGGATTCTACCCTCGGCCCTATGGTCAGGACTACCCTTGGCCCTAGGGTCAGGATTCTACCCTCGGTCCTAGGGTTAGGATTCTACCCTTGGCACTAGGGTGAGGATTCTACCCTCGGTCCTAGGGTCAGGATTCTACCCTCGGCCTTAGGGTAAGGATTCTACCCTTGGGTCCTTGGGCTGTGTACAGCTCGGGCAAGAGGCAGGCGTTGGCATCACACTTAACCCTGCTGTAATAACAATGAATCAGGTCTGTGCTGTGTCACGCTGACGTGCAGGCTCCACGCTGCAAGATGCTAATTACCAGATAGCCATGAGGGAATACACCGCCTCTAATTACCCTGTTTGTGTTGCCCGTTTTTCTCCTCCAGTCGCATCCCCTCCGAAAACAAGAGCTCGTTTAATAGTTCCCAAAGGACAGTTTGGTCTGTCTCCTGGCCGTTCTCGTAACAGAGCTATGGATTTTTTTTTTTTTTTTGAGCCTAGAAGGGGAAAAAATTGAAGATTAAACTGCTTAAAAATTGTTTATTACGTAAGGAATCTACAGCGAACGGAATATGTCTCCAAAGTGTGGCACAGAGTTGTCCTGCAACTGGTTACCATTACGTCTCTACCACAGCTGTACCTCACCTCTACTTCAGCACTACCCTGCCTCCTCCTCCACCACCACTGTCGCACCATCTGCCTCCTCCATCACCACTGTCGCACCATCCTGCGTCATCCATCACTACCACTGTTGCACCATCCTGCTTCCTTCACCAAAACTGTCGCACCATCCTACCTCCTCCACCACCGCTGTCGCACCATCCTGCCTCCTCCATCACTACCACTGTTGCACTATCCTGCTTCCTTCACCACCACTGTCGCACCATCCTACCTCCTCCACCGCCACTGTCGCACTATCCTCCCTCCTCCACCATCACCACCATCTTGCCACTACCGTGGTATAACTATTCTTTCTACTACTCTACAGCACAGTTCTGCCTTCACCACCATTACCACTCAGCCTTCACCATCACCACTCTGCATATTCCATCATCAACCACTCTGCCACCAGCCCCAACCCACACTCCCTTCCCCCTAAATCCCACAGGTAAGGGATCCAATCTTATAAAGCACAATAAAAGAGAAAGAGTGGATGACGATCAAATCCCTCAAGGGTCTACTGCAGTCTCCCTTCTGTCAGTGCCTCTATCGACCCCCAACAATGACTCAGAACTCCAGTCAGCCGTGAGTGAGCCACTCCATTCATGTGTTGTTATCGCCTTGTTCCTCGGCTTTGCCGAGCGCTTTCTGTAAACTGGTTTAACATAATAATTGCAGAGATTAGTGGTCCGCCATTTTTGTGGGTCGAGGATTGTGACGTCACCCTTCCTTGGCGCGGAAATGTGGCTTCAGCTGACACTCGGTTGGGGGCTTGCTTGACGCGCCACTCTGACCCTCACAAACACTCGACCTAAGGTTAATCCCTCGCTCGTCGTAAGGAGCGTAGTAAAGGTTACCCAGGAAAACTACTCTGCACTTGCATTTTCTTCGTCTTCCCTTTCAGTGTTATTGTTTCTTCATCTTGCTTCAAGATCCGCTGGTAGTAAGCGTACATCTGGGTGCTGTCCGACCTGTAGTACGGAGCGCATGGCAGGAGGAAGTGTCAGTCAGTCAATCATCTCCTGCTGGCGGAGGCAGCGGCGGCGGTGGCACCACCACCACCACCTAGCTGCTCTATACCGGTGCCCCCCCCCCACTGTGGCAGGAGGCAAAGAACAGTGCCATGACACTGGTCTCTGTGTGGGTCACGTCCTTGACCCACGGGACACATCCTCACCCTTGGCACCAGTTCTACCGCGCCACCCACACCCGTCCCACATATCAAAGCGTTCTTTACAATGACCCCCCTCTTAAGGAAAAATATCACTATTTCTTATCAGACTTAAAGAATGCATATGACTAAAAAGAATAGATAGATACATAGATATATGCATTAATCATACGAGACGCTTTTTAAGGGGTTCCTGGAGCTAAAAAGAAAAGTTTTTCGTTCACCGATGGTGATACAGCTTCGCGGAAGGTGAATTTTCACACACACACACTTGTTTGATCAAAGCAGAGACAGGCTGCCTAACTACTGAGACGAATGCAGTCAATTCACCACAACAGTTGAGACGGATGCGGTCAATCCACCACAAAGGTTAGCAGGTAAACAGCTGCACCGCCAAAACAGGGAACAGGTAAACAGTTGCAACATCGCAACGGTTGGTAGGTGCGCAACAGGGATATTACGGCAAGCGTCAGAGATGCATTCAGACCAGTACCGCAAACCAGGTGTGGTGGAAGTGGTCAGTGTGAGGGTTGGTACCTCCCCTGGTAGGACCAGGTGTGGTGGAGGTGGTCAGTGAGAGGGCTCTGGGTACTTCAAGGACGAAGGACAAGTGAAGGGTCGGCGCATGTGAAGATAAAAGTGCGTACCAAGGGAATGGAAGACAGGTAGGGAGATAGCAGATGGGGGACAAGGTAGTGGTTGGCTGGTGCACAGAGGACGCAGTGGGTGGGTGGTGGAAGGAGATCGAGTGAGCGATAAGCACGCGGAGGATAGGATCATATCTAGTCCATGAAGGGAGAGGGGGGGTGGGAGGGTTGGAAGTACGACTAGGGGACGGTGGATAGGTTGGGGGTGTACGATCTCCGAAGGACAATAGGGTGGCTGGAGAATGGACAGATGGGTAGGTTGGAGAATAGGGCATGGTTGGCCGATAGGTAGACGAAGGACAGATCAGTGACTGTGAGACAGAGGATGGGTGTAATTCTGGAAAATTGAGGCTGCAGTATGAAAGGGACTGTTGAATAGAGGACACTATGGTAACTAGTCGCCAGAAGCCACATGAGCGAGTGGAAGACTCGTGAACGGAGAATAGATGGGAGGTTGGTGGATGAAGTGCAGTGGACTAGACACTGCCATACACATGGTACATCATGTTGCGGGGATGATGTTCACTTTCATTCCTGTTGTACAAGAACTAAAGTTGTGTGTGTCTTGGTCATGGGGTAACACTGGTCTTTACGGACCACCATTTAATGTCGGGGATGTTTGTGTTTGCGCGTCACATTCTTATCATTCTTCGTCGCCTTTGCCTTGCCATGAAACTCTTTAGTGTTTTCCTCTTTACAAAAACCCTCCTTCACCTTCCTTGAGTCACCCTTTGCTACACCCTGGTCCTACGCGTTCTAGAAATCTTGTAGCTTTGTCCTCAAGCACATTTCATAAATCTTATCTTTAAGTTTTTTTTTTCTCTCTGTTTTCTTCTTTCCTTACACGTGTCCATCTTCTTTGGCACACGGAAGCCCTTGTGCTCCAGTCTTGCGCTGTAAAACGTCGGTGATCTTATCATGAGGAACCAGCGGCTTCTGGCAAATACCCTTCTTACCAAGGCTGTCATTTTCCCTCTCAGTCTTCTGTTTCCTGTGGCGCATTCCGCGCAGTGGTTTCTGCCGTTCTGGTAACAGAGTTATGGTAGAGGAAGTTGATAAAGAGGTCAATATCTTCATTTTATATTTCCTGTGATCGTAAGTCTTGCTCCTAAAAAAGAGAGCTGGGGTAGTGATCAGTGGAATCTTAGGTGTGGGTGTTGGAAACTTGGAAGTATAATAGGAGAGACGGGTGAATTATGAGCGTAAATGACTATAGATTTATCACCTTAGATGCATAATACTGAGCAAACAAATATATCGAAATACGGATGTGTTCTACCATAGTCAACAGCCAGGGAGCTACTAGCTATTCCTACTGTTGTCCTGCTGGGTGGGTCACGGTATTCTTAGCTACCGCGCACTCTGCCTCTGTCGGTGTCACTCGTCTCCACATGTAAGACGAGCAGGATTCAGGTTAGCGAACCCCAGTGAGTCAGCCGTAAGCCTCCTCACCTTCCAGTAGAGCAATGACTGCTAACTGGTTTAGGCTTCTTTTTTTTTAAATATCTTTTCCTCGTAGAGAAAGGAATACAAGGCAAACAACAACAGACTACCAGGTCCTTACGAAGCTTTAACTGTGGTAGCTGAATTTTCGAAGACTCGTAGAGCTTCGTGTGGTAAGGGTTGAAAAGATAATGTGAGAAATCCCTCTATACTCCTGCAGCTACGAAAGTAAACATAGCATTAGTGGTCTATACTATCATTAAACGTACTTAACGTGATGCTTTGCACTACACCTATCCATTAAGTCATTCCATACTTAAACAACCTCATCAAAGTGAAACTGCTTCAGTCGAAGTGAAACACTTGCCCAAAGGTTTGCATCCATCATTACGGGTGAAAACACACTGACCTATTCTTATAATGCTTTTTCGATCAAGATTCCCGAAACCTTTGATGATTTAGAACACCTGTATCAAATCTAACTCATAAGTTTCACTTTTTTCTAAACTGAATAACTTAAGGTCATACAGAAGGGGTGTTTCATAAGATTTGTTTCTGAGACTCTGAATCATCTTACTTGCTCTTCGCTCTACTCTATCATTTTTCATTATTTCCCCAAGTGGGGCAATCAAAACTTAACACAGTTTTCAAGGTGGGGACGGACGTACCACTGAACTGTAAAGAGTGAGGATTCGTTTCTTGAATGATTCGTTTCTTCGAATACCCTGCTTATGAAGCCATGAAATAAATAAAAAAATCGTCTTTTTGTACTGCTTCTGTTCGCTGCTCAGTTGGTTACAGGTCATTAGAGATTATTACACCTGTTTCCTATTTACGTGATGAAGCACAGCAGAAGGTATACATATAATCTAGACGTCTTCAATTTTTACTAATGCGTTTATCGATATCAAAGCTTATTTTCCACTCGTGCTTGTTCAAAGTCATCCAGCAATTATGAATGTACAGATTTTGTTTATTTCCTTCAAACAATTATTATGGCCTGCGACTCTTACCATTTTGCAACATATCGAATTATCAGTGCGCGATTGCGCCGAAAACCACGATGGAAACCCTCAGTTGGTGTAAACTGTAAACCTTTACATCATTTACAATCTCACCTCAAATGAAGTTTTAATGTCAGACTGATCGTGAAGTCTGTCGTCTAGCTCTGGCGTGTGGCTTTAACACAATCCACAACAACTACAAAAATGGAAGTCGATGTTACGAACAGTCATTACCTTCTCAGCACGGGATTAAGGTTAAAAAGAATATTACTTTAACTAAGAGCAAGACACCATTCAGTGTGGCCAGCATACCTATTTGTTTGGCCGGTTATTTGCGCCTTAGTCCTACCAACTGCCAAGGCCAATCTAAGGCCGTCACCGTCATGCTATAACCACCCAATCGAATAACCTTGAACACTTCCCTCATGTGTTCTCACTACACTCCACTGGCAAAGATACCTATAATACTAAAGCTAACGATGTTAGGGGAGAGTCAACATTAGTTGAGCTTTCAATCCGCCGCTCTCAGCCTCTCTCAGCAGCGATTGAGTTGGCACTTCCTTCGTAAAACGACCATTCAAATAACAGACAAAACGATTGTAACGAGCCCTCGACGAAGGACGAGAGTATGAGGTAAGATTTAAGCTTAGTCAGCCTGGGCTTCCATTACCCAGCGTTGCCGCCACACAGGTCACACACACACCACACACACGGAGGCGGCCTTCTCACTCCCGTGTCGGCGCCGCTGAGTCGTACGCTCAAAACGCTCACTGTGAATCCGACCTTTACGTTAACATTGAGAGTTCGATGCCCATTCGATCCCCTCCCCCCCCCCCCCCCCTCCTCTCTCTCTCTCTCTCTCTCTCTCTCTCTCTCTCTCTCTCCCCTCCGCCTGACCTTGCCATGCCGGCCACTTTTCCTGGTACGTCGTTGCTCTAACCCGGTCAGGTGTGTGGGGGGGCTGGCTGCCACCACTCACCACCACCCCGAGTGAGTGTGGTGGTGGTGGTGCCGCCACCGCCACCACCACCACCACCGCCGCCTCATGAGCCATCAAGCGCTCTTAAGAGCCCATCACTTGCGCCACTTCGTCTGTGCTACTGCTTTTCGACCACGGCCTTTGTGCCGTTGTATCTGTGTCAAAAAAGCTTGTAGAACTGGATTTGTGCCACCACTCTTGTTCCACCAATCTTAAGCTACTTTTTAGTCTTTTTTTTTCTTGTGTGTGTGTGTGTGTGTGTGTGTGTGTGTGTGCGTCACCACATTCCCCACAACTGCCTCGTAATACCACAGTCATGACGCTACGCTCGTATTACAGGCGCCCATGACACCAAATCAGTGCCGCCACATGCACGTGCCTCACCACCACATTTCTTCCCCTCCCTCCCTCACTCGACCGACCGACCAGCTTGCACCAGCTGCCTCTTCCATCGCAAATGCACAAATTATCATCACAGTTTTCGTGAAACTGAAATTCCCCATTGGCGACGCCACAAGCGAGCCCTCACCACGCCAAAGTCAACTCAGAAAACAACATTATAGCACGGGGGAAGAGTTCACCGGGGAAAACCTGCTCTGTGAACCATGCAGAGAGAAACCAGCTGAAATCTATGCGACAATTAAACAGATTAGTGAAAGGAACAACGGTAAAAGCCGACCGGGAACTTAGGCAGCCAATGGTTACGGTCAAGGCAGATAACGATATATATATATATATATATATATATATATATATATATATATATATATATATATATATATATATATATATA
>JAYMFT010137157.1:0-12908 GCA_038088735.1 Panulirus argus
TATATATATATATATATATATATATATATATATATATATATATATATATATATATATATATATATATATTGTAGATGGAAAAGTTAAGTTCTTTTATTTAGTAACAACCAATTCGTATTTAACGAGAGAAGTCGGTCACGTACGAAGTGGGGTTCTTTGTGGTTTTTGAATTGTCTTTAACAGCGGTAGAAGTTGGTTTGCGTATATTTACGCTGACTTCCTGAATGATCCTGGCGCTAAGGCATATACTATCACACAGCCGAACCAGTAAAGAAGTAACACATATGAAGTGTGAGAATTTGTGGTCTTAGAATTATCTTGAGCTCCTGAAGGAGATTTACGTTTTTCGAACTAGTTAATCTTTTGAATGGAACGTGAGTCTACGTGGCTTTACTGGGCCCTGACAATCGACAAGCCCAAAGTCCCTAAATAACTAGTTTAGTATCGACACTGCATCGTTTTTTATTTTTCTACAAACTGCCTGAATGAAGATTAAGTGATATAAAAAAAATTGAAGAATTATTCACGAACCAGATTTGTAAACACGTAAACCCAAAACTTCACCGAAGTTTATCAAATAAGAAAAAGTTTTTTTACCTCTGTTTACGCTTAAACGTGCCTAAGGGGGGTTAGACCGCCACGAGCTGAGTAGCCCGAGGTGAGTCCCACTCAAACTCTGTTTTCTAGTGCTTGCTTAGCTCTTAACACAACAGTACGACCTTTGAGAATAATAGTGCGACCCAGGATTGTGGCCAACCGCTAGTGTGACAGCAACAAGTTTGACCAACACTGTATGATATCCACAAGTGCTGCCACTATACGTGGAGGAAATAGCGAGGCGAGAATGGAATGGTTTATTCTTTCCGCTGGTCTCTCTCTCTCTCGCTCTCTCTCTCTCTCTCTCTCTGCAGAATGCTTGACAGTTCTGATTTTTTGGGGAGCGTTGGGATACATTTAGTTTACCAGACGCATATTAAGCTTACCGAACTTAGGCTAATTTACACTTAAGTTTCCCTTAAACCTACAGCAGCAGTTTATCACTTACGGAAAAAACCCTAAAGTCCCCGAACGCCATTGAGGTAAGATTTCAGTCTAGCAGCTCACAAATACTCAAAACCACAGGTTTCACAGAATCAATACCTGAAGATGAAATAGGCATATTATCTTCAGTGGGAAATGTACAGTGCAGTTTAGATCAGGTAACTGCATAAGGTAAATGTTTGCACGAGATAGGTAATAGCGAGTGAAAGTTAAGCTGCTGCAACTGTAGACTTCTTTTTGTTGTGTTAGGCCCTCCAGCTCTATGGATGGCCAGCCTTTGTCTAACAACGGTTCGGAAGCCGCATATTAACTTCCCCGTGAAAGCACTGAAAACTATGGGGTGCTGAAAATTGAATGCGTGCAAAAAAAAAAAAAAGGTTCCTGTTAAGTCTTGTGTGAAAAAAAAACGCGGACGCCTTTCACCACATTGTGAGGGGGGGGGGGGGCTAAAGGCTTTTACCCTAGGTGAAATTTACGGCAATCCCTCTTGACTTAAGCGTTGTGGAGGTCAGCATGAACTCTCCCTTCTTATGTATTGGTCATTCCAGCATAATCTAAGCCAATCCACGAGATTTGTTTGTCTTCAGATGGAATGCTAGAAATTCTTGGCAAAATTCTTTTGGGATCGTTGTTCTAAGGTGACTGAAGTTAAAAAGGTTAATACCGAACGAAATATCACTTTCTTTAAAGAACTGTAAACCAATGGCATGTAACTGAAACGATAAGAAAAGAAAATCGATTAATTGTAACGTATTTTTTGAGCAAGAAGGGAACATACGAGTATGTGGGATCACTTGGATGGAAAATCCGAAATGTTTGTGATACGTCAAAAAGCATACTTCAGTGATTAATGATTAGGATTGCTCTTGGTCTTAATTTACATAAGTTGCTGGAGAGATCGGACAAGTGAAAACCCTTGTGGCAGAAGGACTGATGGTAATGCCCTGACCTGCGCTGACTTACGGAAAGAGTACGGACCATCCAACAACCGCATAACCTTACTGATGTGTCGTCCTCACGGACCAATCACATCAGTCGTAAGAGAATGATAAAACATTTGTTTCGTCTTCGCTATCCTTTGTGCACGTTTTATTCTTTATAAATAAGTAACGCATTTTCATTAAATCTTGTATTAAATATCGTACAAATCAGCAGGCAAAGCCATACATTGGCTGAGGTGGGCCTGGCAACAGAGCAGCGGGTAACTGGCAGAGGTACACACCTGCTTAAGGTACTGAATCCCGGATATGTTTTTGCACGTCCTTCCGTTAAGGTCACTTTTTCCTTCATTATTTTCTTTTCTTTTTTATGCTTAAAGAAAAAACAAAACTCATTGGAGCTTATCATAGTTTTTCTTACTTGCATAAAGGTTTACGAGCCAAAAAAAAAAAAAATACGAATAAGTAAATGGATAAGAAATAAGAACGTACCAGAAATCCTGTTGGTAAAGATTTCACAATTTCACTTTTTCCCTTCTATACTGAATTTTTGTATTCGTTTCTTCTGCAGGATTTGTGTACCTTAATATATGTTCGCCATTATTTACGAAACATATTGTCCATGTTCCAGAGTTCCTCCTGCTATGGCCTGCGGACAGTAGGTAGGCAACCACACCTGACCAAGATAATGAAAAAACGTTTTTCTTTGTTTATCGCCTGCGGCCAGTACGTTATTATCTTTGGTTATGTGTGAGTGGTTTCTCAGAATGAGGAAGCTTGGCAAAGATTACCTCCTGGGCAAGTGGAGCTAAGGATTTTCAGTGGAAAGAACCCCATCTCGCTTCCATGACTTTGAACCTCCTGTACTTCGAAGTGACACGGGTGACCTCAGTGTAGTACCTTCCCGTCTGGATCTGTTGCCAAAGCCCTAAATGAGCCAGCGGACGGAAGGTAACAAGGTGATTGAGAAACTTCATCAAGGTCTCGTTTGTGTGGCTTGAAGCTTACCATCAAGTCTCGTGTGAGATGATGTACTTCTTTCATTCTTTTACTGTGTTCTAGCTTGTTAAGAATCACTGATGGTAAAAAGAAAAATATGTATGAGTGGGAAAACCCTGTCTGTATGTAATTCATCTAGAAGAAAAAGCATCTTTTATTCTTTTCTTTTTTTTTTTGCATGTACAGCGTTTTCTATCTCCCGTCCATCAAAATGGTTTCTAAGCATCTGGGTATCTGTCTGTCTACTTCTTATGTGTGTTCATTGTTGGGCGATCGCCAACACCACCACGTTTCTTTGAAAATGATGATTCTTGATTGTTTACGTGTTGACTTCGAGTCACCCCTTTCATATGTACTGTTTGTGGATTGTGATGGCCCATGAACGCTGTGGGAAGTAAAAGACGATGTGTCTGGTATATGGTAACTCACGGAGGAAGAAGTAGCGCACTGGAAGCAAAGTGGATTATGGAATATACCGGGCATTGGAACGGTGTTGCCCCGAGGGGAAGAAAGGGAAGGGAGAAAATTTCGGAACATTGTGGCCTGTGGGCTGAGGAACAGGGAACAATCTGGTGTCTCATCGTGCTTGGAGCGAGGGAGGACCTAGAGAACGGTAGGCTACGTACTAAGGTGATCTCTAGATTGTGAAGACCTCTAGAAGAGGCCCTGTATTAAGATGGTCCCTGGAACATGCTAGGCTCCATAACCTGATGGAGCCTGAAGTAAAGTGGATCCTAGTAGAAAGCAAACCATAGCTCAAAATGAATCTTGGCAGATGAGCTTAAGCACGATCGGCCCCTGGAAGGTGTTGGCACCACGGGTCCTTGAAGGTTCTTGGGACCTCGGGTCCTGGAAGGCGTTGGGACCTCGAACAACGTAGTCTTTGAAATGTTTTGAAATATCTATCACATTCTTGTGTTAAAAGTTGAAGTAACTACATAGTTCCTGATTCAAGGTGTTAGTGTCACTTACTCTTTGGTATAAGGTATGAGTCACTAAAAGCTATGACTCACGTCACACTCCTTAATGCCAGTTATGAGGAGGCACCACATACTCAGTAATACCAGATATGAGGAGGTACCACTCATTTCCTAATACCAGATATGAGAAGGTAACAAACATTCTCTAGTACCAGATATGAGGAAGCACCACATACTTCCAAATACCATGTATGAGGAGGTATCACATACTTCCTAATACCATGTATGAGAAGGTGCCACATAATTCCAGATACTATATACGAGGAAGCACCTCACCCTTCCTGATACCAGGTATGAGGAGGCAATACACACTCTAATAACAAGTATAAGGCACTACACACTTCCTGATGCAACCCATAAGACACCATACATTCCACAACAGCAGTAAACACTTTTCAAAATCAACGTTATTTTAAGCGAATCTTCACTTCGTGGAGTAAGTTCCTTTTGACACATGTGGAACTCACTACCAGACCTACAGCGTCAAACACACAGGACAATCATTCTAAGAATCTGACTCCTTTCTCCGAGTCCAAAACTGGTCAGCAAGTACGGTTCCCCTTCGGGAACACAGGTCCAACTTACCACCAAGGAGACTTCTGCTACTGTTACTGTTGCTTTTGACAGCGATACTATAACTGCATCTGCTGGTGCTGTTCCTACTGCTGCTGTGCACAGAGAAGCAGACACATAACACACACACACACACACACGCGCGCGCGCGCTCTCCAGACGGTAACGCCGCAGAGTAAATGAGCCGAAGACCATGTGTGTCGACGCGACCAAGAAGAGGTGGGACGGGTCATCCGGCCTAGGGAGGAGGAGCTCCCGTGAGACTAAGGGGTGGGAGGAGCTCCAGTGGGCCTATGGGCGTGGCTAGCGCGCGCAGGAAGAGAGGGAAAGCATTGGATGGACTCGGGACGGGTCACAGTGAGGAGGCGAAACCTTTCTCTCTCTCTCCAGCTAAATGGTGTCGAGGAAGAGATATGATCACCGAACGTACATCAGATGGAGATGAAGGAGAAGAGCTTTCAGAAGAATATGATCTGCATTCTTAAAAAGAAGGGAGTGGGCAAGATAATATATGAAAGCGAAATACCTCAACAGCAGCTAGAGGTCCTTTTGGAAAACCAGGAGGCAAAGATTAACTAAAGAGAAAGTAGTCTCTCATTTCTATCTCCATAAACAAGAAAGGTAAGAAAGTATATATATATATATATATATATATATATATATATATATATATATATATACATATAAAATAGGTAGATAGATAATTAGTTATTCCATGCTGTACGTTTTGCGAAATGTAGGGAACAACTTCCATCAGGTGATTTGGCTGGATAGCTATTTGGCCTTCAGACCTACCGATGCCCAGGGTTATTAAAAGGCCGTCATCGTCAAATAATAACCACCAATCTAAGAATCATCAACTCCATTTCTCAGGTGTTCGACATACCTCCTGGACCTCACTGTATGTTTTCCAGCCTTTACGCTAAATCAATAGCCGTGTTTTAGTCTGAGAACAAAAAATCCTCGGATTTGATTCTCTGGTTTGCGTTACAAGGGTTTCTTTTTACTAAACAATTTCGTTTTGCTATTGTTACTGGAAAACTAATGGGATTCTTTTTTTTTTCATGTTGCAAGAATCGGCCATCGATGAAAAAAATTGATAGGCCTACACAAGCCACCCCTCCTCGGGATTTGAGACAGGACACATAGAAAACATTAAGTTATGGCTTAGATCCCAACTGAGAACGTTCCTCACAATATTCAGGTCTCAGGACTTGGCTCTTAGTAAATCAAATGCATAATCGTCTTCGGTGTTCTTTAGTCTCTAATGAAACTCCAGCATTATCAAATGAATGCCATGTATATGAAGTGAAGGGGAATGGTACGAACTTTCACTGGGCTTCTTGAGAGGATGAACGGACCATCAGAAAACAAAGACTCTGAAGCTCAGGCCTTGAGAATCTTAGACTTACAAAACACTAACATACTTTTCGTCATCATATCTAGAAAACTATTCTCACAACGATTTCTGTTTTGATAGCCATTGGGCAGTCGACAGCCATTGAGTTCAGCCAAATACGTACATTAATATTTTAGATCACCCAAAATATCGTTTTTTTTTTTTTTAATTCATCGTTAACTTTTGGCCGGTTGCTTTCAATTATATGGGCTCTAGCTCATGAGCGTCAAGTTATAACTACGAGTCGAAAAAAGAAAAATGTTGAATACTTTCTTTAGGTGTTCAAGATAATTCTAAAACCATACACGCTCTCGCTGTATCTATAGCTCTTTATCCTCTGCATAATGATTACTGATTAGTGCCCACTCAGCAGCCGACAAGCATTAAATCCAACATTAGTGAATCGCATCTGCATTGGCCCCATACATTGTGAGAGTTTATGTGGTCTTAGAATTATCTTTAACACGCGAAGATGATGTTAAAGATTTTCCGGTTGGTGGATGATGTAGCTTGACGTTGACGGCCTTAATGACCCTGGCAGTTGATAGGCCTAAAGCCCAAACAACCAACCATCACAACTGACACAACACACACATCTAATCTAAACGAGCCCATACACTCGCAATCTGTAGTGAATCTAAACATCTAATGATAGTGTTGCCAAAAAGTGACATACTCCGAACAGATAAATGAAAGGTAATACATAAACCCCACGAATATTCTGTAGATCCAAAACGACCAACCAACCTTCTTGAACCCAACCTCCGCCTTCACCAAATGAACAGGAATGGTGGCAATATTGTAAGGTTCAGTTACGAGAATCTGTAGGCCACATACAAAGTAAGAGTGTAAAGTAAGGTTGGATTATCTTCAATGACTGGAGAAAGTATTAAAGATTTTTCGGTTAGCGCTTATAACCACCTTGACGGCCCTTGCAGCTGATGGACCCAAATTCTACATGACCAACTAGACGACAAGTTTTCCCTGTGTGAGGAAAAACTTGAGTCAGAATATGGTAAACTCAAAAAAAGAAATGATGCATAAAACGCGACAAATCAGCAGAATGATGTTCACACATCGGCAGTAGTACAGTGAAGTACAGAGGGGCTTTAGAAATCTTTTCTCTTCTCACTGCCAGCCAGTGGAAAACTAGAACTAATGTTGATCTTCAATATCCTCACGTAGGTTCCATGACTTGGCAGAGCCGCAAGGCAAGTTGCACCCACCAACTCTCCTGACGACGGTCATAAAAGAAAGAAGTAACTGGAATGTAAGTCATGTACTCAGGCAGCTATCAAGAAAACAAGGCAGAATTGGTAACATTAAATCGTCACACATTCATGTGAGTATGTTGGCAGAATAAAGGTATATGCACAAGCAATCGAGGGTAAACCAGAATCTAAACAGTTCATGATCGATAGAGAACAAGCAATATCTGTTCTTCAAATGAGAAAAAAATAGTCTTTCGCATAGGCTAAAAGGAAGAAATAAATTGCGAGAATAGAAACAGTAGCAAGATGATAGGGAAAGCAGTGTAGGGACAAACACACGAGAGTCTGTAGGAGGCTCTTTATTTGAGCAGTTACCCAGAGGGAGTTATTCTTTAAATTGTATATTTGTTTTTTTCTTTTGTCTCTTCTTATATCTTAACTCTGCGGAATTAGATTATTTAGAATGAATTATAAACATTATGAATATGGAGATTTAGAAAATGGAATGGACCTTATACTGTACCAAAAACATTTCTTTTACTTAGAATCCAACTGTAAACATGTTTAGTGAAAGGACCCACAATGAAAAAACTTACTTCTCACTGAAACTTTCCATTGCATCCAATTACCTCCTTCCAAAATGACTTCTGTCTTGAATGATCTGTGATTATTCGCATGCGAATCTCACCTGCTTTCCATGGACTTGTTTACACCAACATTTTTACCTCTCTGGTCAGGACTTTATATAGTATGCTTTTACCTTTTGCCTATCATTTGTCGCACGTTTATCTATTTATTTAACTTTTAGAAGATTTAGATTTTTTCAAGCAATGGCTTTTTGTTTATAAATAAATCTCTATAATTCTTAATTCCACCATGCTTTATATATCTCTCCTTCCCTATCCTATAATCACGGGGTCACACATACCACTCTGGTAACATCTGTTTAGGCACGTTTTAGCTACCTCCACAACGCTTCAAACTCAGCCAAATAGTTTGATTGAATTCAGCCATAAATCAACTTTTATTGATTGATCAGGTTTTGCACTTTCATATTTCAACTTTTCCATATCTATCCTTTTTATTGTTTTGAGTCACATTTATCGCGCTTACCCTAAATACTCCTAACGTGTGATCTAACAATATTCTTTCGAATCCTCTCGTAGAATACAGCATCACTTGCGCTATTTACTATGTTCTATTTCTACCAGAAATACGTTAACCAAGTTCTTGCTTATCTTGTCTTGTCTGTACCTACAAAAAGTAAATTTTGGAGATCTTTCTTCCGAAAACATGTATTTTCAGATTTCATACCCGCTGAACCACACATTCCATGTATTTTCTTCACTATCATCATTCTCAGGTGGGACCCCTCCATATCTACCTATCACTCTACCTTTTACTCCATCCGTCCATTCAAATCACCCATTATGCACAGGGTCTCTCTTGGAAGCAGCATTCTTGACCGTCCTTTGGGGTTGCCGTGAAAAAAGTTGCCTTGAAACTCCTCCATCATCACATAACATGCATGCAACTATTATTCTATATCATTACATGACGTATATGCATCCAGTGCAGTCTTTATACACCTACGATACTTAAGATTTGCAATTCAACAATCTTGAACTGGTATTTCTTACGATCGAGCGTAATTCCATACCATTCATCTCACATCTACATCCTAACACCTTCCATGGTGTCTTGCTATCTACATCATCCACCAGTTCTGAGCTCTCAGCCTTTCTCACTCTGTTACAAAGCTTCCTGTTGCCTCTTCCGTCCTTTCCCCACAATATACCCGTCTAAGCTACTGTTCCTAAAAGCGCCTACAGCTTCTACGTCTCCTTATCTTTGACCGCCTCCTCCTCAGACTCACCCATATAAAGCTGCATATCCTATGGACAGTGGTTCCATGGCATTCACTTTCCAGAGAGCTATAGTGTGCGGAGCAGGGATGCCTAACCTCAACTTCACGGACAAGGGGGGGGGGGGGAAACACACGGCAGAGACTCCCAGTTGCCTGAGGATGATCTGCTACAATTTTTCTTTGGGGGAAAAAAACGGGAACTGGAATCAGAAGAAAACAGAGAAAAAAAAGAAACGCACCAAAAGACTTTCACTCTTTGACTAAATCGAAGGAAAGAAAAAAATAAATCTGGGATCTCAGATCAGTCGATGATGATCCTTCAGATGGAGGACGTTGTCATAAATTTTCATGTTACTGATATCTTTATACTGATTTCCATTGCTCTTTTGAACACAACGGTACGAACCCCTGAGAGCTGTGAGAGAGAACCCTTGGCTATGAGAGCATAGCCATCAACCTGACTCTTCAGCAGACATATCCACACTCAGATTTACTCAGACACAGTAAGATTTTACAATTGACCTTATCGCCAGCAACCAGATTCCCCCTTTTTTTTTTTTTTAACAGTTGCCATGTGATTTCGGCTCCAAAAAGGCCTGGGAGGCTTCGGCACAGTTTTCTGTAAAGGTTAGTGAACCTTAGGGTCTGTAGCAAGACCTCACACCACACCAGTTAGCCGATCTTCTCCTGTTTCGCTTGCCCACATTCCTCGGCCAACTCGGTGGGCCGCAGTCCACTCTCGCTGACACGTCCACCGGCTGCCGACGTACACACACTCGCTTGGATCTTCTCCCTCGGCCAATGCATTCTTGAGAGATGAAAGATCCAACGAAAGAACAATTCTGTGAAATATCTTAACCCAGTGTGTGCGACAGTACGGCACCCTTGAGCACGACAGTACGTACACGTACAAAGACCTGGCCTTTGACCTGACCCCGTTCAAGTGCAGGTCAAAGATCGTGCTCTCTAGTTAATGGGTGAACCGTCATGTAAATTTTGTCTTGCGTGGTTCGATTTTACGCGAGTGCCGTTCTAATATCTAAAAGAAATCGAGAAGTGATAATGCGATGCTGTATGAGAATTTTGTGAGTAGCTTCACTTATAAACACCAGTTATTGGCTAGACTAAATGATAATACTGGATGGTATCCATAACTCTGAGCTACCAGTGAGCTCCAGCCTCGTATCATAATAGATTTTACGATACATAATCACTATGGTTAGTTTGAGACATCACCCGCTCCACCTGGATCATTGCGCTGGTTTTTCCCAGTGAAATGAAGATTCCAGATGATTTTTTTACATATCTTCCCGCGGTATAGACTTTCCTGTTCCTCAGCTTCGTTTGTCATATCGCTCCGTGTGAAATGTGGACGTATAGTTTTTGCACCGAATTACCGTAAAATACAAGAATAACAACGACTTGTTTGAACGTACGTAGTAGTTAACTTTATTGACCATTGGTTGTTAAAGATACACATAAGAGCCAACTCAAAGAGTTGAGATGCTGCTGTTGGATTTAATGACATCAGACAATTAGTTGGTCATTAAACCAGATCTATTACATGTCAAGAATACCAAGCAGGCACTTGTGTTTTTGACCTCACCAATGCACGACGATGCGAAAGACCTGAACGAAACGGCAGTGCTTTACAAAGGTGGGAGTGGATGTGTAGGCGAAAGGAACCATCAGAGCTGATGTCGGTCACAGGGTAGAGGAGAAAGCAAAGGTCCTGGGCGCGTTGAGAGGTGTGTGAGTAATGAGGAAGGAAAAGCAAATTTTCCAAAGAGGATAAAGGTGAACGATTTCTGAAGTAGCACTGACGGTGTTTTATGACTTGTGTGTATTGGGTCTTGATTACAAGGGATTGGAAGAGAGTGGGAGTGCTTGGGAATGAAAAGCCTGAGAGGAGGAGGGACGATTTGTAACGAGATTAGACCCAGTCGTCTGAGAAGCAATGATACCATAGGGAAGAGTGTGGTACTAACGGAAGTCTGAGAGGACCGACCGGGGGATGATGAAATAGTTTGGGAAATATAGAGGGATTAGTGAAGAGAGATTGACATAAAGCGGAGAGAGCAACGAGAAGGGAGAGAAGACTGGAGAGAGGAAACATAGGAGTAAAATTTGGAGGTTGTGGGTACTGTGACCTGGACCAGACTGAGCCAATAGGTTATCCCTGGGATGGTCGTTGATTCTTGAGTGTGGATGACAGACTCTGGTTTCGATATATTGTTTATTTATCTGTCTGTTAAACGTCCATTACAATCACAGGTGAATAGAAAGTGCCAAAGAGATTTTGAACTGAATTTCAAAAGAAATTGGCCAGAAATATCAACAAACAGGTTTAACAATTAAAACAAATTAATTTGAATAAACGAAAAGAGAGCTTTCATTTAATGCCTGTAATTACACCAACTAAAATATCTTCCTTAATGTCTAAAAACTCCATTGCATTTTGCGCTTTCCGTAATATGATGACTCAGCCTTCCACGAACCGTTGAGTTTACTTTCTCATGCCATCCATCCATCACTCCAATTTATGAAATATATCAGATGATAAGATTATTTTTCAGAACGGTTGGATGAAAATGATGAAGAATTAAGAAAGTTTATGATGATATGGATTGCATAGAATGATCCAATTTGATGCGACAACAATATCCTGGCAACCATCGCTCTTGAGCAGATGCCCCTGGTTCCAGAATTGCTCAAAACTACCCCAGCAGGTTTTAAGGAAGATGGGCCCCACAGTACCATGCAAGTCCTGGAAATTGTTACATCAAGTTGGGTACTGCAAGAACTCAGAAACGGGAAGTTAACTTATTTTCAAAAAAAGAAAAAAAAAAACGTAAAAATGAGTTTATGACTACGGCTTTCAATAGGCAAACAGCGTGCGAGGCAAGTAACAGGTGTAAGAGCAACTTTCGGAAACGTAAAAATCGACAGGTTTCATTGCCTCACCGGACAATCATACGTATAAAATTCAATTTTGCTTTTAGACCACGGGGCGACATTCAACATATATCTATTTCACAAGTACTTAGAGACAGGAAGGATTTAAACGAACAGTTGACACTGAGGCAGTTGAAGCACACAGCTCACAAGGCAGAAAGTTATTTTCAAAAGATGGTCTAGATTATTATCTTGGCACCTTCTTACACTTGACGTTCTCTCCGAAAGTGAACCTGAAAATAAATGATAGAAACAACAGCGCCTACAGGCAGTCATGACCAAGGAAATATGAGCTGATCTCCCTGTCAATGAACTGCATTTCATATCCTTATCAAAAACACACAGAAACATGATTTTATTCTATAAAAAAGGCAAAAGACATTCAGATTTACCTACAGCGTAGTTTACAAATCGTCATCATATATTACTAGCAAATATAATACTTTGGGATCCGGGCTGAGCATAATCTAACACGGATCAGAATAAAGTCCATCTTAAAAACAATCCGACATTTACTGAAAGACCAAGCTTACTGTTTTATTTATAGACATTACTTACATGTAAAAGACATGTTATTTTAGGTTTAGCAGTGCTTCCTTTTTTTCTTCAAGTGCTCAACATTATATCTATTAGTGAACAGACATCAATTGCTTTCTCAGTCCATTCCAGAAAGTCGAATAAAACAATAACATTTGCATTATCAGTTTTATTGCGCACATTTTTTTTTTTTTAATAAAATATAGAGTATCTTATATAATATAACAGCGGAAGATAGTAACAGCGTTGAATAACAATCAATTGCTAAACGTGTTTACGATGTGTGATCACATTGTCATGAAAACAAGAATAATATATATATATATATATATATATATATATATATATTTGTGTTGAAATACCCTAAACATACATGTACAATAATAAGTACTGAACATTCAAATGTGT